>JAVYIG010002135.1:0-268933 GCA_035222895.1 Strongylocentrotus droebachiensis
ACATCTTTAATCGCTCGTGCGATTTTTATGGGACTCATGTTTTTTAAAGATTTATTTTTGTCTATTGGGGTAATGAACAGTTTTAAAATCTGTTTGCTTTGTATCTTTGCCAGGAGAAGGGGTTTGATAAACCGTGTTGTTTGAGTCTGATTCTGATGTTTTAGTGTTTAGTTTTCTACCGCTACACTTTCTTCTCGTCTTCTTTTTTGATTAGGTTCTCCTTTCCTAGGTCGATTATGAGTAACAACTCTGAACACATCATCACTTTCACTTCTCACAGACAGTTCCGGCTCAGAGAAAGCCGAAGCCGTCGCATGATTGGCCTCCCAGAAAAGGCGGGAAATTTGAATGCCGTCGTACGTAGACACGTGCTATATTAGGTTAGAAGGTGCAGGATTGTGTTAGAAAGCCCACCAAATAATTGCTTACCTACAGAAATAATCCAGATCATAAATCTTTCCAAATGCTATACCATTTGAATTCAAAGTACATTTCAATTGATAATTCCAAATATTTCGGTATTTCCGAGAGAGAACAAAGACACGTCCGTCACACGTGGCAAGCCGCGTATCTTGTTGGATTAAATAAAAAAAAAATAAAAAAAACTATGGTGTCCGCGCTCGTACAAAGAATTGTTTAACACGTAAACCAATGGGGATCTTATCAAAATTTTCCCGGTACCCGGAATCTTTAGGGAATCTTACTCATGAACTATTGCCGTTTACTGGCGTTTCTTTACGGAAATGGCTAAAATCACGACTCCAATTTCGACAATCAGATGGCTGAGATAAAGAGAGGTATATAAGGTGTAATATTGAACCCCTAAAACAATTTGCGCTTCAAAATGATTATGAAGTGTTTTAAAAAAAGTAACAATCTTTGAGTGCCCGGTTTTACCATACTCATTTTCCAAATAGACTTAGTGATAAAAAAAACCGTTGGGAAAACGGTTTTTGACATTTCTAATTCCAATCATAAATATCTGATAATCAGAGTAAAGGCGATCGGCTTGTAAAAGTCACGGAATTCTGACTGACTTAATGGTTTATAATTATGATTGCAGCATGAGCTAAATCCAGGATTTTCTTTAGAATCTGATCGAGGCAAAGAAAACCCAGTCCCTTTAACCAAGTGCAGTGCATATCACTAATGCACGAGCTAACAACATGTATTATTTGTTTTTATAAGATGGGTCTACAATATGCGTATAATAAAAGTCGAGAAATTGACGGTTGATATTACCAAAACGTACTTTACTTATTTGGTATAAATTAATGCACGCACACGTGTTCCCTTTTGACGCTTCTAATTGGCTACATTCTTAAACCCATTTTATAATGGAATTAATATACGTTTTCCAAACCCCGTTTATTGTAGTTCATTGACGTCAATGTGATCATTACAGTATAGACAGGCGCGGATCCAGGAATTTCTTGCCGGGGGGGCACAAGGAGGGGCACCGTGTGGGAAAGAGAACATATATTTTTGTTTTTAGTACCCCAAAAATCGCAACGACTCAGCCAGCCGCTGAATAAGCGGGGGGGGGGGGGGGGGGGGGGGGGGGGGGGGGGGGGGGTAAGAGGACACTTTTTTTTTTTTTTTTTTAGGTCACGAATTTTTAAATTTGACATTTTGCTTCGATAGGGGGGGGGGGTAAGGTCACCTTTTTAGGTCAGCCATTGGCTATTTTTTTTTTATTATTTAAAAAAAAAAAAAAAAAAAAAAAAAAATGTTTGTGGCCGGGGGGGCACGCGTCTGTTTTTCATTGTATTTTGGGCGGATTTAGGGCTGATTTGAACATATTTTTTTCGGCCGGGGGGGCACGTGCCCCCCCCCCCCCTGGATCCGCCACTGATAGAGCTTCAGGGCTTATAACCATAATGTGTTGAAATTGTATATGTGGCCAAGTAACGTTACATTTACCCTAAACCCTTCCTGCACTGGGCTATTTGAGCTTCTGTCTGACTGGGGTGGGAGCCGGCCGGCCGGCGTGAGGGGGGGGGGGGGGGTGGCTTATAATTATGTGTATAACCCATGTACTGCACCAGCTAGAAACCATTGAGATTTTGGGCGACTATTCCGGTTTTGAGTTTTGTGGGCAACGGTAGCCCTTTTGAGGGGAAACAAAATACGACCGACCGCAAGGGCATTACGACATCTTTTTTCATATTCACATAAAAAACAAGTCGGCCGCGTAATCCCCTCCCTCATATGATTTTCGGGATAAATTACAGCCCAGTTGATTTTGCAAAAAATGCAAATCTTAATTTCCAAACGATTCTAAATATTTGCCTCTAGATATGTGAGGAATCTTGAAGATGTCTTGATTACATACTGGAGAAATGTGTTTCCTTTTTTGAAAATCCCTGCTATGAATTATTTACTGATTTTTATAGTATATGAAAATGCATAGGTTGATTTGCGCCAGTAAACTATTAATATGTGAATAAGGCATACTCATTTACGAAGCATATCACATTCGCGAGAATAAAGGTAAATACTACCATTAGAACATCATTGTCAGACTCCGCTTGTTGAATGTTGAAACTTCTTTTAACTTTTCTAGCTTACAAAGTTAATTCTAACTTTTGATTATTATTACAATATTGTACCAACATAGTTTTTTTTTTAATTTTTAATTGTAAAAAAAGACTTCCAAGTCTTAAGGAGCTCATCTGAAGTCATGCGCAACTCTATTTTTTCCAAAGGTTTCACTGATCTTAAAATATTCACTTTAAAAATAAGGCTGAAATTCATCATCCAATTTTTGATGCTTTCTAATCTTTATTCTAATTTGTTCCTTTGTTCTGGAATTCCCTAAATTGATTTGGCAAAACGTGAGAAAACAATGCGTTAGGGCGCTGCACTCAGTGGCGACCGGTTTACATGTTATATTCTATGTGATTTTTTTTTGGAGGGGGGGGGGGGGAGGGGGGGGGGGTCAAATTTCTCGTTTTTGACGAGTGGTGGCTATTTCTGTACCGCCCGTAAACATGTATGTTTGTAACGTGACTATAACCTGGATCTGCTTTATAGTACTATTTGTCTCTCGGTTTTGGGGAACCCAAAGTATTGCTGTTCCTCTTCAGCGAACAGCGATCAAAATGACCGTCAGCATTCGTTACATGTCGCTGAAGCACCCGCGGCGAGGGACACCCACAGAATTATAATTCTGTGGGGACACCACGCCGGATATCAGCGCGTGGATACCAACTATAGAGATGACCAACTTTTGCCTCATCACAAACACGAAAGCGAGGTAAACTGGGCGGTGTTAGGCCATGTAAAAAAATATACATGTTTAGCGTCCCCGCCCGCTTCCTTTTGGGGGGCCGCCTCCTTTTTTATTTCTTTTTTTTTTTGATTTTTTTTTGATTTTTTTTTTTTTAAAGAAAAAAAACATGAAAAACACTGCTAAAATTGATCTATTTCTGATTTAAAAACAATAAAAAAAAATTGTCGGCCGCCATCTTGAAAAATAGCCCGAATGTCAGGGAAAATGTACCGAGCGGCCATTTTGAGCGGCCATTTTGAAAGAAAAAAAGAAAGAAAAAAGAAGGGCCTCCTCCAAAACATGTTTTTTTTTTTATTTGGCCTTAGACAAAGCGTGCGAAAAAGGCGACACCGACCCCCTCTATCCGTCCGTTAAATGAAATATAATGTAAATGTAAAATGTGTGATTCGTATTATAGTCTTTTCTATTCGATTGTAGGAAATGATCAAAAATTAGTTTGTATTCATATTATAGGACAATTATATTTAATTTCTTATAATAGCCATATTTTCTCAAATGAAATGAAAAGGTTTCCTTTATATTTACACTCCCATGTCATAATAAATATATTGCATGTTTATTTATAATGATTTCATACTGCCGTAGATAGGTATTCATATTGCATACAAACTGCTCTCATATTTAGGTTTCGTTTATAGGGACAATTAATGTTGTGGATCTACACTGTTGGTCATAATGGTGGAATAATTATTTTTACCCCAGTTTAGGGAAGGATTTAAAAAAATTATTTATTTCTAATAGATCTAGATAATGGCATACATTCTCAGATTTTATTGAATATTAATTTGCGAGTGTTTGTTTTGCGTGACTGCTAAATCATATGTGTGCTACTATGCTAATCAGCTAGGGAACCTACGTCCTTAAATCATGATTGACAATCATGAGGATTAATGCCTCAAAAAGGGGCACTAATATAGCTGATCGACACGATTTTTATCCTGGGGCCTCACAGTAATAATAAATCATTGCTTAGCCCCTGAATCATGACTGTACGCAGTGTTTGCTAGGGTACGCGGCCCCTTCCACAAATCCCCCAAAACGAAGAAAATGCAATAAATTCTCAAAAATTAATTGTATTTTCCCCCGGCCCCCAACAGGAAACAATTCCTCTGTGTGGCCATGCCTTGAACCATAATGCATGGCCCTACAGAGGAATTTTTCCTGTTGGGTGCCGGGGAGAAATGCAATGAATTTTTGACAATTTATTGCATTTTCTTCGTTTTGGGGGATTTGTGGAAGGGGCCGCGTACCATAGCAAACACTTTTGTGAGGCATTAATCCTCATTACTGTCAATTATGACTTAAGGACGTAGGTCCCTTAGCTGATTAGCATAGTAGCACACATATGATTTAGCAGTCACGCAAAACAAACACTCGCAAATTAATATTCAATAAAATCTGAGAATGTATGCCATTATCTAGATTGATTGATTGATTGATTTTTATTCGACAAGCTTCCAACATACAACAATATACAATAATAACAGATCAAAAATAAGTCAGCTTGAACAGGATAACCCACGAAAGCTCGAGAGCTTATTTCCAGTGGGGTCCCTTACAGACATGTATAAAATTAATAAGTTAAAATAGTAATATTTACAGACAGATAAGAAAATTAAAAGAACTACTTATTAAAGATAATAATAATAATAACAACATTAAACTGATGATAGAAATGATATTAAGTACAAGAAGAAAAAGAAGGAGAAGAAGAAAAAGAGGAGAAGGAAGAAGAGGAAAATAATGATGAATTTGTAGAATTTCTATAACGTACGAAAACATAAGTATATACAACATGAAAAGGTATGAACCGACAGAAGAATAAAATTTTCAATCATATAACATGTCATTCACTTCTCTTCTCTGACTGTCAAGTATTAGGTATTCCTTTAATTTCCTCTTAAAATGATCATAGTTTCCTATTTCTTTTACACCATTGGGAAGGGAATTCCAATGTTTTATGGCATTGTAATAAAACGAATTTCCAATACTACCTACTCTTTCTGGTAAGTTAAAGTTGAATCGTCTATTTCTTGTATTATAATCATGTACGTCAGTAACAAGATCGAAGTTGGATCGAATATAATGATTCGACCTAGTATGATATATTTTATGCACGTGATGCAATGCGAGTTGTTTTGATCTTTGGTCGACTTCAAGAAAACCAGCTTTAGAAAGTTCGCTGTAGCCAACATGAGTTCTTGGACCAGAACAGTTGATAAATCTCACCATTTTGTTCTGTATAATCTTCAACTTCTTTTGATCTGACTTGTTTATGTTACTATACCATGCAGGGTTAGCATAGTCAAATAAACATTGAATAAGAGCAAAACAGAGTGTACGTCTTGCTTTTAAATCCATACAACTTTGATATCTGTACAAAAATTTCAGACGAGAATTTGCTTTTTTTACAACTGATTCTACTAAAGATGAAAATGAAATTGCGCTAGCCAACTCAATGCCTAAATACTTCACCGACTCTTTTCTCTTGATTGCTTGATTATTGTGTGTCACTTTGAATTCAAATGACTTTTTAGAACTACTTTTAGAACAAAATAAAATGCTTTCTGTTTTTCCCAAGTGTAAAGAAAGCTTATTATCAGTCATCCAATTGTGAGGTGGTCGAGAACTCGAAATCAATGACAGACAGTTCCTGTGAGAGGGCCAAGCAAAGAGTCTTTATTAGTAGTAACCAGTAACAGACACATTACATATCACTAAATGCCGATAATCATGGAGATCATGCATTCCCCAAAACATGTCATGTTATCAAATATTAAACGAGTAAATTTGCCCTTTAAAAACCAATTGCCACAGTACAATGTAGCTGAAACTCTCAACATTAACACAGGTAAATACCCGACCCAAATATTTAAACAACTAGAAGTAACAGTCAATATAAACCTCATATAAAGCAATACATTTAAACACTCAACTTCTATTATAAGCACTTCTTTTCTCCCCACCGTTCTTACTGACCTCATTCCTAAACCAAGACTTATACTCATCACATCAATTAGAGCGTACCCTGGTCCTGGTCCTGGCCCTGGGACCAGGCACAACATTAGCGCGCACGCACTACACCCAATTTTGGTACCGCGCGTTCAACTTATTAGTGTACATAACCATGTACTACAATGTAAATGCATATAACAAATCATAACGCTAAGCATCACACAGTTTAACATTAAATCCTCGTTTCCAATATAATCATATCAACCCATATGATACATCAAAATAAGTACTGAAATCGTTCTCACACAATACACATATGTACATAACAAATCTCTAGCATAACAATATTAATATTTACTAAACATAACAGTGGTTCAAGTTTGGTCAACTCACCTGTGAGAGGGCCAAGCAAAGAGTGCCGGCTTGTCTCAGCACTCCGCCCTCTACAGGTCACAGGGTAATTTCCTAACCCCTTACACAATCGACACACGTAGACAGCTGTTCACTGAGCTTTTCCTCAATATATTTAGGATCAGGATTTGAATAGAGTAGTACGCTGTCATCTGCGTACAATAATAGTTTGAAGTCTTTTATACAAATACACATATCATTTATATAACTTGAAAATAGAATTGGGCCTAAAATGCTTCCCTGAGGAACACCGCATGTTATAGGCATTAGTTTGGAACGAATATCATGAATGGCCACTACTTGGTGCCGATTAGATAAGTAGGATCTGAACCAATCTAAACTTGCCTTAGCAAAACCCATTAGTTGTAACTTCTTCAATAAGACGCAATGATTAACTGTATCAAAAGCTTTTTGCAGATCATATCAATTCCTTCGCGCTCCTTTTGGGAGATCAACCGACCCGCGCGCATTTTATATTACATGACATATGGTAAAATTCTCGACATCTTTTTACACTTTTCTTTACCATTAAAAATCGAAATCGAGAATAATATCCTCAATCGAGATATGAGAAGAAGGAAACATTTCCTTTACATTCCATGTAAAACCATGCCCTTACTTGAAAAAAAACCTCGGTCACTTTGACGTTGAACTTTACAATCCATTTAAAAAAAATTACTCTCTCATACACAATGTCAATGGATCGGTCGCACTGTGCTCGATTGCCTTTCAATAAACCAATCTTTAACTTTGCAGCAACGCGTTTTGCGTCAAATTTGTAAATCCTCAATCACAGACAATGACATATGATACGTAAGCTTTTCATACATATAAATTTCATTTTGATTGATTCATTTTTAGCTCCGTCACTTTTCATGTCAAATCATGCTTCATGTCCCATTTTAGAAGCCCGACCCAGGGTTTTGTGCCAGCTAGCCCTGTGTATGTACGTAATGCTATGCATACACATATAACTGAACATGCATAAGTACAGTACATGTACACACGCAGCGCAGCGCGTACGAGCGCACTGCACTACATTTCATTGGGTCAGTACCATTATGAAAATAGGGGAACAATGAGTGGGATGGGTTTAGTGCCGTCACAATAAACTTGCGCATTACACGCGTACGTATAATTAGAGCAATTTATGCACCCCCAAGAAATAATGAATACAGCCCGACCTCTCTACACACAGAACTGCACAGATACCGCACAGTCCGGTCAAGGCGGTACGCGTAGCGTTAAACTGCCAAATTTACAGAAATTGTGAGGAGCGCTTTTGCTATGAAAGGAATTGATATGCAAGGAGCACCATACCAACAAAGCGCCCTTGGCGGAAGTTTCTCTCCTCAAATAATCAGTCAAATGAATTAGACATGTTTCAGTCGAATAATCATGTCGAAAACCAGATTGAAATTCATAAATTATATCATTTTCTTTGAAGTATCTTTCAATTTGAACACAGACCGATTTTTCTAGAATCTTTGATGCTACGCTTAAAACACTAATAGGTATATAGTTGCTAACATCAGTTTTATCTTTCTTTTTATAAAGTGGAGTCACTTTTGCTATTTTCATATCTTCTGGAAAAGTACTCGTCAAGATAAATAGGTTCATTAAGTAACTTAGAGGCTTAAATAAAACCTTCGCACCATCTTTTAGAAATTTAGCTGGAATCAAGTCTAACCCAGTACTTTTTGATACATTCAACTTACGTAACTCTTTGAAAACAAATTGTTCACTGATTGGTAATAACTCGAAGCTGTTTTCATGTACACCTTTTCTTTCGTAAAAGTCACGAATACAATCATTGTCTGCGCTGAAAAAGTCTTTGGAAGGGGGGAGTTTGTCTACTAATTTGGCAGCCACATTTGTGAAATGAGAATTGAATTCATCAGCGATGGCCATCTTATCATGACATAATTCCCCATCAATTTTAATGACAGATTCTTGTTCTTTTCGCTTCTTATTTTTCAATCGTAAGCTTTTTAGATTCTGCCAAAGTTTTTTCGAATCTTGTTTATTTTCTTCTATCTTGTTTTGTAAGTAATCGAGTTTAGCCTTTTTCACCTCTCTTTGGACCATATTTCTTAATACTCTGTATCTTTTATAGAGCTTCTCATCTTTTGCTCTTTTCCTCCATTTTTTGTATACTATATTTCTCTCTTGAATTAGGGAAAGAATATCTTTAGTCACCCAAGTTTCTGATCTTTGTTTTATTCTTATCCGTTTCAGTGGCGCTATCATATTCAAATTTGAGATAAAAACATGTTGAAATATTGACCATGCCTCATTTACATCTGTACAGTCAGTTATTCGTGACCAATCAACAACAGATAGTTGAAGATTGAAAGACTCTTCTGTATATTTTCTCATGGATCTGATATCATTAGTCCTGTGATGACCTATAGCCAGTCTAACATTTTTCCGTGTACAGAAAGTAAAATAATGGTCGCTAATACCTAGATCAATGACACCACTTTGACTTATTTTATTTTCTTTGGTACAACCAACATGATCCAATAGAGAAGAACATGTAGGTGTAACGCGTGTTGCCTCTTTAATGAGTTGACTAAACCCATGAAGACTCAACAAGTCAATATATTTTTTAGCCAGTAGCGATTTGCGAAGAAGACAAAATATATTCATGTCTCCTAAAAGAATTATTTCGTCATCCTTCTTTAATGTATCAAGAATATTGGACAATTTCTCGATAAACAAATTGTTTTTCGGAGGTCGATACAGAACACCAACAACAATTGGTTTTGATCTTGGTATAAGCAAATTTATCCACAGGGATTCCGTATCTCCAGTACTTATAGCATCCATAATATTAAATGCAATATCATTTCTGATATAGAAACATACACCACCTCCAGAGCCAGAGGATCGATCATGGCGTATGATTTTATATCCGTCTATTTCAATTTCTTCATCATTTATGGAATTGTTTAACCATGTTTCAGTGAAAGCAATAATAGACAGCCTTTTTCTTTTAAAAAGAATTCTAAATTCCGATATCTTGTTTAGAATAGACCTCACATTAAGGTGTAAAAAATGAAGACCTTTAGCTTTAAACTTTTCTTCAAATTCTTGATAAAGAGAAGTGTTTTCATCTCTGAGGTTTGGCTGAATTACTCTTGCTATCGCTTGCTTTTCAGGTGTAACGCGCGTTATCTTAAAATAGTTTTCTTTTAGTCTATCCTCGTTTTGGCTTTCTATCTCTATACAATCGTCATTAAATAATGAGTCACAAAAAGATGGCAGACAACATGTAAAACAATTCCACTTCTCATCAGGGCATTCATAATATAATCTGCGGTACTCTGAAAAACTGATAGCTTGACAATTAGTGTGAAACCATTTTTTACAAGAAGAACACAGAAGGCCGTGTTGATTACATTTGACTGGCTTATCACAGTTCCCACAAGGGAACTTATATTTTCGACCGTCAACTATAATTTTCGGATCATCACTAGATTTTGTCAAACTTTCACTTAATTCAATACCCTTCTTACAAATTGAAGATATTTATATTTATCTATTAGAAATAAATTATTTTTCAAATCCTTCCCTAAACTGGGGTAAAAATAAATATTCCACCATTATGACCAACAGTGTATCATAATAGGGTATTGCATTTCCCCAGAAGATGTGAACATTATTTGTAACTTACTATAATATACAAATATACACTGTCTTGAGAGGTTCTGGTTAAAACTATGCGCAAGAGGTGACTCGCTGAATAGTACTATTTGCTGAGGGTCGCAGCCCCCGAAGCAAATGGTACTATTGGATTCTCCGAGGCCCATAGTTTTATCCAGTTCCTCGAAAAGAAGGCATGGTATTTTTGTTTTATATCCTGCATCAAAAATTTATCTTTAAACAAAATATTAAAAAAATTATCAAATAGTACTTTTTCAGAGCAACCTTTATTAGTTGAAATATTTCTGGTCATGTGACGAGCTCTCAACCAATCAAAAACCAATACATTTTTGATGCAGGATTTATTATAATGACATAATGAGTCAAACTGATTAAAAAAGCAATCTAAATATTAATAAATTTAATAATAATATTTTTATTGATAATAATAATAACAATATTAATAACAATGTTATATTGTGTTGGTAATTACTCTAGATAATATGAACAAACATTGATTACAATGTAAATTCAGAAAAAATTTCTATATAATGTAAATGTTAAAGTGCGATAATATGTGTATCATGTTATGTGTATCATGTCACATGTACATTTTATTTTTCACTTTGAATAATGCATGTAAACGCAAAGCATTTCCTTTTGGCCCAATAAAATTTGAATTGAATTCGTTATCAATCACGTCTCCCATTAATGAAGAAATACAATAGGTGAAATAGGTGAAATACATATTGGTTATTGTATCGTCTTTCACAATAACAATGTTTGACAATGCATTTACAAAACGTATAGACATTGGACAGTATATCATTACATATGAGCATAGCATGAACAAGAACATAATCGTACATTAAGAGGTGATGATAATGAAGGGCTACATCTCAATAATAGCTTGATATGTTTGCAGCCCGGAGATATTGGCCCGAATTCACAAAGGAGGTTTGTAGACAAACCTAGGTTTATGTGCGTTATGTGACGCGTTTTCATTTCATTTCATTTTATTTTATTTCAACACGGATCACTTGCATCAGCCACTGGCTGTTTTTCAGCAAGTCCGTGCATACATAATAAAAATCTCATACAAAATAATATACAATTCAAATTAAGGCGCCATACAAATTAAACAATTACAAAAGTAAAAGAAGAACAGATTTAAAATCAAATGAATAAAATATTATGAAAACAATCATAACTAGCATGCAGAACAACATAATATATAAATAATTAATTAATACGTATATAAAATAAAATAACATAAAGTAAAAGTTAAGTTAAAATTAGGAATTGACAATTAAAAATTGATATATATTTAAATGAGCAAACTGGCAAACATTGATTATATATTGAGAAAGCAGCTAGTGTGATTGCACAGCATATTGCACAGATTGCGAACAAGAGGCATAACAGAGAGGGAGATAGTTAGAAATATTATAGAGAGAGAGAGAGAGAAAGAGAAAGAGAAAGATGTGGGAGAGGGAGAGAGAGAGAGAGAGAGAGAGAGCGTGTTAGAGAAAGAGAGAGAAAGAGATGGAGAAAAGGACCCAATCTAGTACTATCTCACTCTACACTCTTAATTACAGGGATTTAAATTTAAATCTATAGGATTTATTTTTAAATCTTTCATGTACTGTAGGTAGGGACCAATCGATGTGGATTTAAAATTAATCTTCGCTAGGATTAAAAAGTTTTAATCTGTAAAGGATTTAAAATTAATCTTCGCTAGGATTAAAATGTTTTAATCTGTAAAGGATTAAAAAATAAGTTCAAAAGATTTATATTGTAGCGGTCACGATTCGCCACCTTGGCTTGACACGGAATATTTGTCAGGATGCCCGTGTCTGGCCTGGCGCTCCCCGTCGTTCGTTTGGACAAAATATATGCCCGCAGCTTAATGGTTGGAGTTATTCACTGCTGACTGCTCACACGCGTATCTCAACAATCATTCGTCCATCGACTGCAATCGGTCACCTAAAAACGTCTTGAGCACATCATCAATCAATTGAACATCCCTCGAGCAATCAATTTCCCTTGTCAACACTTGTCACTGGTTCTCGTCCCTTGGTTTCACTGCTCCAAGAAATCAAACCAATCATGAGTTGTATGTTGAAATTCTTTAATGCGATCCAATCAACATTCAAGGTAAACTCAGCACAAGTACAAACTATGTGAGACTTAACTAAGGCTAAGGCCAGAGCCAGCATCGGTGAGGCTGGCCTGTATATCGGATACAGTGCAATGGAAAGCCTTAAATACACAATTCTAACCGTCCTAATAATTTCCCTATACATAACCATATAAAAGAACAATAATGTTCTCGTTACTAAAATAACACTTCAACCCAACATTTCTGCTAATCCCATTAAATCTTCACATATAATCTTCAGTATAACCCCTTATTCCTGATGAGATAACTACTATACAAATAATATCCCCAAAAGAAACATGATAATTGCACCAACATGATTGTTATATGTAATTTAAGCTCATTTTCCTTCAGTTTGGTAATTGCTAAATCAACGATGCGCCATATTGCTATAGCGCATGCGCAACAACAGAAAATGCTTAACCTTCGTCCAATACTAAAACCCTGATTTGTTACAATATTATAAATCTTTCTAGATTAAAATTAACCCTGATAAAGATTTAAAAGCAATCCTTTTTGGGACTTCTTTGTCATGTGACAAAATCTTATCGCCAGGATTGGTCAACTTTTTTTAATCTTTTGGGATTGAAAAAAATATATTTGAAACTCGGATTAAGAACCAGTTTAGCAATCTTTTAAGATTAAAAATCAATCTTTATGGATTTAATTTCATTCAAATCCGGCTTAAGATTTAAATTTTAAATCCCTGTAATTAAGAGTGTACTGTCCAATTTGAAACTGTAAAAGCTCAAAGCTTTTACATCATTAGGTAACTCATTACATCGTTTTGCCCCACTGTATTGCAGACTTCTCTTTTTAAAATTAGTTTTAACCGGTGGTAGTTTGATTTTAAAATATGAATGTCTTAAAACATAATTACTGTTACTAAATACAAATTGATTACATGTACTCTCTGGTAGCATATCATGTGCAATTTTGTACATTATATGTAAAGTGCGTGTAATTCGCCTCTCATCAAGTCTTTTAACATCTAATTTGGTACATAATAGTTCAGACGGATACATCCAATCAACATCTAATACACAACGAAGAGCTCTATTTTGAAATCTTTGTAGATGGTCGTTAAGTACTTTTCCTAAGTTTCCCCAGATTACATCACAGTAGTCAAATTTGCTTTGTATTAGGCTCTTATAAAATACCAATGCTGTCTGTTGCGATATAAATGGACGAATTCATTTGAGTAGATACAGACTTTTCCCTACGTCTTGTTTAAGCTTATCTGCTTGCTTGCTCCAGTCAAGGTATTCATCAAGTACAATTCCAAGGTTTGACGCGTTCCAGCCAAGGTTTGTATGAACCTTGGTCTGAAACGCATCGAAACGTGTCATATGACGCACATAAACCTAGGTTTGTCGACAAACCTTCTTTGTGAATTCGGGCCATTGAATTCATAGCACACTATTAAAGGTTTTAGTTAGAAGGAATAAAGGGGGGAATTATTAATACGGAGTGATGAGGTGAGGATTTCCAGCTATCGATGAAATTGTTAACATTGATATAAGCCATTATCATAAATAATTGATTCACATAGCTTCAATAAAAATAAGTCGTGGCAGGTAATATAAATGTAAGAGGTTGTACAAGTACATATTAAGCACATTGTGTAACATAATTCAAATAAAAATACAGCGTTCAGTACTTGCTTAGTTACATATTTAAACTTAACGCATTTCATGTTATGCCTTTAAAACAGATTGATATCCTTCAATAATATGTAGACATGTAGTTGTTATAATCACATTATTTCTGATTATATATATATATATAATAATAAAAGCCTGAAGTCCGTATATCCAAGACACTTTAAACAAAAGATTATATCAATGAAATCTACAAAAGCAAGAAATTAAGACGCAAACGAATTATCACTAAACAAATTTTGGCCAGTAGTCCGATTTACACAGTCATGATATATCACTGATGATCTGATGAAAGTTCCTTTAGATTAAAAAAAATGTTTTATCCTCAATGATTTTACTGATTAAAATTATACAATAACCAGACAAACAATAATACAGTGTATATGAATGACTATGAACACATTTAAAGCATGGTATTCAAAATTAATATAATTTATTATATCCTGCATCCAAAATGTGTTGGCTTTTGATTGGTTGAGAGCTCGTCACATGACCAAAAATATTTGAGCTATTTTTAGAAAGTACTATATAAGAGTACTATTTTTTTTTAAATCTTAATTTAACGAAAACAAAATATTTTAAATCTTTTTAGATAAAAATTGACATTTTTTTTGTTCTAATTTTTTTTTCTCCCAAAAATGTTTTTTTTTTTTTTTTTTAAATACATTTTTGATGCAGGATATAAAACAAATATACCATGCCTTTCTTTTCGAGGTACTGGTTAAACTATGGGCCTCGGTGACTCCAAAAGTACCATTTGCTTCGGGGCTGTGCCCCTCAGCAAATAGTACTATTGGAGTCACCTCTTGCGCATAGTTTTAACCAGAACCTCTCAAGGAAGTGTATATTTGTATACTATAGCGCTTAATAAACCTCAAGAAATAGACATTTAACATCAGATGCCAATTGCATCATTTAAATTCATCAAAGGGCAAACATATCTAAATATTATTAAGTAAAATAAGATTTTACTAATTGAAAATATACAAGAATCGGCCAAACAATAATACGGTGCATTAATTATGAACACATTTAAAGCATGGTTTTTAAAATTAATGTAATTTAATTTAAATTCATCAAAGGGCAAACGTATTTAAATAAGTGCAGGAAAAATTGAAATCGTACATACGTTTACGGTCACGTATGCACGTTAACCATTGTGTTTGCAATATAAATAAATCGAATGCGGATAAAAAAAACAAAATTATGAAATTAGGCGGGAAAACCTATATTATTATCAGATTTATGGAACAATTAAAAAATAATTAGGTAGAGAGCTCCTGGAGTCGGATAAACATAAAGCAATTAGCTGATTATTATTATCTTTGCACATAACTCATTTCCACTTGTCATTTTATGGACGGTTCTCGGGCTGGTGTCAATCATTATTATAATTGAGTAATGACTATAATTTTTATGGACGGTTCTCGGGCTGGTGTCAATCATTATTATAATTGAGTAATGACTATAATTGTTATATAATACCCCAGTCTCACCAACGAGACCAACACCAGACCAACAACATCAAAATACAAAATCAAATTACCGCCATGCAATGGCCCAAAATCGGTTGGTTTAGAGTCGGTTCAGGTTATCATGGTGTGGCTGAAATATAACTGACATGAAAATGTAAAGAACCTAACTAATTATGTGACCTCTCACAGTTTACACCACCGCTTCATGACTAAATAATGCAGTTCATGAAAATGGACCATTATTCTTCTAATTGATAAATATAAAACAGCTCTTCTTTCAGTCCTCATTTCAATTTATAATGAATTATTTATATAACATATATTATAAGTTTTTAGCACGCAGATTACACCCCCCCCCCCCTCCCGTCTATGCATAATTCAGCCCCTTAATTTCAATGTAAGTACATAAGCCGCTGGTCAGAAAGAATGAGCTTATATATATATTACAAGTAGCATGTTACACGAAACTATGAAATTTATGGAAATGGATCGGATAGTGGCTATGCACTAGTGAGTATGTTTTTAATAATTAATATTGCTGAATAATTAACATCATTTTTTATTCCTGAAACACTCTGTGAAACTCTTGGAAGAAGAGGAAAATTGGAAGGTTAAACATAAAGCTAATTATTGCCGTTTCCTTTTTCGTTTCATTTCTTTTGAGTGTAGTTTCATCTATAGAAAGTTGCGGTAGAGAATTATAATTTTCTAAATTAAAAAAAAAGGTATGGACAAAAGGCTGAATTCGTTTTCACGTTGATTAATGAGTGTATCGACTTGGAGTCTCCACTGAACACATTGACAAATTCCGCTAGCGATTTAAAAACACCTTTGTTACCACGGTTACGTCTATCCTTTAACAACTTCCTTGGCTAAAGACATTACAAAATGTAATTTCGTAATCAGAAATACCAGATAAGATATGAAAATCACAAATAAACCATCCCGCTGCCTGCACAACGTTCTCTTACAATGTAAATGTAATCATTTTGTTTAAAAAAAATACCAGATAAGATATGAAAATAACGAATAAACTGTCCCGCTTCATGCACGTATTTATGACATTGGGGCTCCTCAAATAAAGTGACAGCTACCTGAATATTAGTAATTTCAAAATCCTCGGGGAGGGGGAGGTGAAGCCTTCAGGATCATCGACAAAATGTCAGTATCTAAAGCTGGTCTTCTAGATTGATTGTTCTCTGTGATGCAGCTAAACCATTCGTACAAACCATGGCAGAAAATTCAACATCCCGACATAAGATAAACCTGAAGAAATACATATAACCCTGGCGAAAATTACGATTGGTTGCAGCATAGATGACACAATTAATACTACTGTTTGTGTGTGCCAGTAGTGCTGTGAATCTGTAGATGTGCCTGTGTGCGGCGGAGTGGCGGTCAATGATCACAGTCAGAGAATACGGTGCCCACATTGCGATGAAGACGATGACGATGCACAGTAACGATCTAGCAAGCATATCGTTGGTATGTCTGTTGGATAAACCGTCTTCTTTAGCAACCTAAACCAGAATATAACAAGATAGGAATAGAATCATAATCTTAGGCGTCGTGTTACACGTTTCGTTAGCTTTACACGCTTTTAACAATACAATTATTTAATTGTTCGGATTTTTCTATAAAAAAGGACTTGGTGTCGTGACTTGCCGATATAATGCCAAGTCTATCGTGCCTTTCATCCCATCAATGGTCTCGAGAATAATTCTCATTATATACCTCACCTAAAAAATCTAGCCATCTGATTGGTCGAAATTGGAGTCGTGATTTTAGCCATGCCGCCTACCAGTCAATAGTCTTTTGAAAAGTGCCCTCACACCCGCCTACCGGTCAATAGTCATTTTAAAAATGCCCTCATGTTGCGATCCTCATTGGTTTTAAAAGTGTCTTTGTGCGAGCGCGGACACCATATACACTGATCTTTGTCTGCGATTCCACAAAGATTGAAAAATCAGTCATTTTTACAGCGAAGATTAACAGACAGTGTCTCAGATTTTCCGTGATGTTTTAACCAATCTTTACTCAATAAAAGGATAAGGTAAGAATTCTTGAAAGGTTTTTGTTTCAATTCGGCATATAAAAGACATATCGACTGCTTTAATATTCAGGCGCGCCTTGTGATCATGGCAGAATGTGCACGTTCCCCAGAGCTTATAAAACAGCCAGGCCTTTCAAAGCAAACAGTATATCTTTTCAAAATGAACAAATCATTGTTCATTATTTAGCAAAAAGTGGGAAATTCAATTTCACGTCTTTTAAGCATTATTTTCATTTTTGTTAAAGGTCAGAATTAAATTCACTACCCTTTTTCATTTTGTCAAAGCTTACGTTTATATAATTTCAGCTAATTTGTTTCTTTTTTTTAAATAAAACAAAGTCTCTCACTCGGACAGGTATCTTTGTCTTCACAATTGTAATACCTGGAAATGCAACACAATATAGTCACTCAATGGAACGCAATATATCACATTGATATGATATATATATATATATATATATCAATGTGAATGGAACGCAATATATCACATTGATATGATATATATCAATGTGATATATTGCGTTCCATTGAGTGACTATATTGTGTTGCATTTCCAGGTATTACAATTGTGAAGACAAAGATACCTATCCGAGTGAGAGACTTTTATATATATATATATAAATGTATGTGTATATAACGTAAAAGATAGTCATATCTTTGTCAAGTCAGGTCAGATAATATTAACTTGTCAAGTCAGGTCAGATAATTTTATCTTTGTCAAGTCAGGTCAGATAATATTAACTTGTCAAGTCAGGTCAGATAATTTTATCTTTGTCAAGTCAGGTCAGATAATATTATCCTTGTCAAGTCAGGTCAGATAATTTTATCTTTGTCAAGTTAGGTCAGATAATATTAACTTGTCAAGTCAGGTCAGATAATTTTATCTCTGTCAAGTCAGGTCAGATAATATTATCCTTGTCAAGTCCGGGTAGATAATTTTATCTTTGTCAAGTCAGGTCAGATAATATTAACTTGTCAAGTCAGGTCAGATAATATTATCCTTGTCAAGTCAGGTCAGATAATTTTATCTTTGTCAAGTCAGGTCAGATAATATTATCCTTGTCAAGTCCGGGTAGATAATTCTATCTTTGTCAAGTCAGGTCAGATAATATTATCCTTGTCAAGTCCGGGTAGATAATTTTTATCTTTATCAAGTCAGGTCAGATAATATTATCCTTGTCAAGTCAGGTCAGATAATTTTATCTTTGTCAAGTCAGGTCAGATAATATTAACTTGTCAAGTCAGGTCAGATAATTTTATCTTCGTCAAGTCAGGTCAGATAATATTATCCTTGTCAAGTCCGGGTAGATAATTTTATCTTTGTCAAGTCAGGTCAGATAATATTATCCTTGTCAAGTCCGGGTAGATAATTTTATCCTCGTCAAGTCGGGGGATTATATTATCTTGTTCAAGTCAGGTCAGATAATAGTATCCTTGTCAACTCCGGGTAGATTATTATCTTTGTCAAGTCGATGCAGATCATGTCAATTCAAGGTAGATACATGTAATATCGGTTTTGTCAAGTCAAGGCAGTTATTGTCAGTGTCTAGTCAGATCCCACTGACAAGGAGAAATAATCTGCGGTTCTCCTCGCAGCTGCTTGTTGATGGGTCCAGCTCGGCGATCCGTCCAGCTACTCGGAAGTCCGACTCTAGATCTGCCCATGCCGCCGTCATTTTCCCCAGTTCTTATTCGTTGCGTTTAATTGAAAGCTAGAACGAGTTCTCAGTCTAGAAATCAGGCCAGATTTGTCTTTCGAAGGAAATATAAATCAAACGTTGGGACTGAATAGATATGAATAATAACAAACAAGACTAAGTTGAAGCAGGGAGGTGTACCTGGTTGAAGCACCTATACATTCATATTGTCAACAATGAAGCATCTACGTACCAGTACTGTACACTTTTTACTATGTACACGCGCGCGGCGACGCACGCTGTACTGTAATTGGTCGCTATTAATTGTCCTGCTTGTCAGATTCTATTGTTCAGGTGCGAATTAAGGCTACCTAATCCCTTGGCTAATTTGAATCACCAAAGTCTATATTCAGCAGAGTTGGTGTATATTTAAATTCATGGTGTTCTATCGGCATGGAATGTGTGTGTTAGAATGGGGGGGGGGGGTGTGAACGCGATCGGATCAAAATGGCAAAGGCCCATCAGCATATACAGAGGCGATTTGTGATATAGGATTTCCCGGCCAGATTCGCATGTCATTCGAATTAATCTACTTTGCATTTGAGTTAGCCTTTAAACAAGGCCACATGTCTGATAGACGCTGAGCGACTAACTAGAGACTAATCGCGAAAACCTGAGTGAACGCCAGTGCGGATTGCCCAGACAAGTAGCCTTTATCAATCTGGTTTGGATTTCTTATGTTAACCTTTGTTTCCGACTGGAATTCGCTTCCGAAAAGGGAGCGTCCAATCAGCGAACGTATCCTCGCACGACGTCAGCATATAGTATCCATCACACACACACACACATAGAGTAAACTCTACGTAGTGCGAACATGGACCTACATGCCTACTATGAACTATTACGTACGTGCTAAGACCACTGACCTCTACATGGAACGAATCACGAACGAAGCCAATTGGGAGATCGCCGTTCTGATTGGTCAATAAATCCAAAGTTGGCGTATTGGCATGCTAATATGTATCTATGAATAATTCATGCGGAGCAGTGATATCTACATTGCAAAAAGGCCTCGTGACGGTCGTCACTCGGTCGCGCGTTCACCCCGGGTATCTAGACTCATCTCAGCCGCTTAGCCAGAGTCACGAGGCCTTGTCAAAAGGCTACATTTGAGTTAGCGCAGCTCGGCATATATTGCCATGCCAATTATCCCGTTATTTTATTTAATTTTGGATTTTGGTCGAAGGGTTTTATAATTACTTGTAAAAGGAATATAAACCCGAGATATACCCGACAGCCGTTAAAAAGCGTCGAATTTGAACTCAAGACAATTAATTTTAATGACAAATTCGCGAATTAGGCCGGGAAATCCTTCTAAAAATCGAGCTATACTAGGGCGGAAAATAAATAATGGTAATGAGATTCTTTTCACTTCACCACACCGTTAGATAAAAGTAGAGAGTGAACACAAAAGAAACTTCAATTTTAAAAGAGAAAACATAAACTTTGTCGATCACAGGTGTGTGATTTTAAAAGGAGAAAACAAAAATCAACCTGTTAAGGGGTGTGTTTGTGTTATTAATCCTAGTTTTTTAGAAAAACGAAAAATAAAAGAAAGTAGGCTTTTAAATCAAATGTGTTAAGAAATAAGACACGGGTGTTATTTCTTTTCTGGGGAACATGCATAAACTATGTTAGGGCCGTGGAAATCCGTGGAAATCTCGGACAAAATTCATAACAGTTTGAAAACTATTCAGTTACTGTTAACATGATGAAAAAAGGAAGATGATCAATATAAAAGAAAGAGAAGGGAGAGAGAGAAAGATAACTGACACTGTATCAAATAATGATATTGATGCGTTTATTTTAAAAGGAGATCAAATGACAGTAGTCTGGAAGCCTAGTCTGCATGACTGTATAGACTTTGTTTTGCATTTTTAGAAAGCCGCGTGCAAACTTTGAAATTTAGTAAAGATCAATTTTTAGTTGTTATTTTATTTGGCAACCATTCCAATATGATATGTTTTTCATTAATCCGATTAGGATCAAAATGGCAAAGGCCCATCAGCATATACAGAGGCGATTTGTGATATAGGATTTCCCGGCCAGATTCGCATGTCATTCGAATTAATCTACTTTGCATTTGAGTTAGCGCAGCTCGGCATATATTGCCATGCCAATTATCCCGTTATTTTATTTAATTTTGGATTTTGGTCGAAGGGTTTTATAATTACTTGTAAAAGGAATATAAACCCGAGATATACCCGACAGCCGTTAAAAAGCGTCGAATTTGAACTCAAGACAATTAATTTTAATGACAAATTCGCGAATTAGGCCGGGAAATCCTTCTAAAAATCGAGCTATACTAGGGCGGAAAATAAATAACGGTAATGAGATTCTTTTCACTTCACCACGCCGTTAGATAAAAGTAGAGAGTGAACACAAAAGAAACTTCAATTTTAAAAGAGAAAACATAAACTTTGTCGATCACAGGTGTGTGATTTTAAAAGGAGAAAACAAAAATCAACCTGTTAAGGGGTGTGTTTGTGTTATTAATCCTAGTTTTTTAGAAAAACGAAAAATAAAAGAAAGTAGGCTTTTAAATCAAATGTGTTAAGAAATAAGACACGGGTGTTATTTCTTTTCTGGGGAACATGCATAAACTATGTTAGGGCCGTGGAAATCCGTGGAAATCTCGGACAAAATTCATAACAGTTTGAAAACTATTCAGTTACTGTTAACATGTTGAAAAAAGGAAGATGATCAATATAAAAGAAAGAGAAGGGAGAGAGAGAAAGATAACTGACACTGTATCAAATAATGATATTGATGCGTTTATTTTAAAAGGAGATCAAATGACAGTAGTCTGGAAGCCTAGTCTGCATGACTGTATAGACTTTGTTTTGCATTTTTAGAAAGCCGCGTGCAAACTTTGAAATTTAGTAAAGATCAATTTTTAGTTGTTATTTTATTTGGCAACCTTTCCAATATGATATGTTTTTCATTAATCCGATTAGCAATAGTAAAGTGTGTGTGTTTGTTTGGTTTGGGTAAAATAAGAGTATGTTTCTGCAGACTATGACATTCTCGGGAAAATTCAAAAATACGTCGTAGGCATGCACGCACGGCAAAGTATTAAAGGCTGTTGTTTGATCGCTATTGTCCGGCTTGCCAGTTCTATTGTTCAGGTAGGGATTAAAGGGGAAGTCCACCCTGAAATTAAGTTAGTTTTAATAGGAGTAGAAAAATGAGAGAAACAAGTCAGTGAAAGTTTGAGCAAAATCCGATTAAAAATAAGGAAGTTAGGATTTTTGAAGTTGTGATCAATCAAACACAAATTGGCAACTCTATGACGTATCATGCGAGCTCAACTTCCATTTGCTCAGTACTAAAAAAATCTAAAATTTTCATTTTCCCTCAAGAAAAATTTCAACCATACATGCACCCTAAATATAATAATTGCAAATATGTTTCTATACTCCCCCTGCAAGGAACAAATATATATTCCGTCATCAATAACGAAGAAAACATGATTTTATGGAATATTGTGCACAAAGCAAATGAAGGAGAGCTCGTATAATACGTCACAGAGTTGCCAATTTGTATTTGATTGATCACAACTTCAATAATTCATAACTTTCTTATTTTCATTCAGAATTTGCTCAAACTTTCACTCACCTGATTTTCTTATTATTCTGCCTCTATCGAAACAAACTTATTTGGGGGGTGGACTTTCCCTTTAAGGCTGCATAACCTGAATCACCCAAGACTGTATTCAGCAGAGTGCGTGTATATTTAAATTCATGTTGTTCTATCGGCATGGCAAGTGTGTGTTTGAAATGGGGGGGGGGGGGGTATAAACGCGATCGGACCAAAATGGCAAAGGCTCTTCACGATTTCCCGGCCAGATTCGCGAGTTTGTAATCGAATTAATTTACTTTGCATTTGAGTTAGCGCAGATCGGCTTAATTGCCATGCCAATTATAATTCAATTCTCCCGTTATTTTATATAATTTATGATTTTGGACAAAGGGTTTTAGATTTGTCATTTGATTTAGAAACTGCTCAACTAGCATTCAAACTAATCGTCACTTGTCGAGGCATCGTTTTTATCATTAAATTAACACCTGCACCATTCGTATGTTTCTCCAAGTGAGGAATGTCAAAGGGGGAAGAAAATTAACACACGGTTACATGCTCGGCAAATTGTGTGACTCTATATAGTCCCTACCCCAGTCGAAATAAGGATGTGGTCAGTAGAATGGGTGTATAGCCTATTTTAGATGATGTTGTTGTCGAGAATACAAGTGCTGGAATTAGAAGGAAAGATAAGAAAATATCAATATTAGTTTTCTGGTCAGCTCACGTCTTAATTCTTTGTCATTAAAAACGGTGGCCAAACTCCAAATGTATTTTTAAAAGCGATAAGAAAAGACACGAAGAATTTGAAAGAGAGAGAAAATGAGTTTGTCAAGATGATTCCAAGTGAGTAGTTAATTAGGAGGTGAGAAGAAAAAATGTCAGTAATAAATAGCCCGGTCTATTTATAAACCCTTTTTTGCACTACGGGAAATTACAAAATATCAATCATTTTTTGGTTCTTATTCTTTAAAATACGATTAAGTCTAATAAATATTTTTTTTTAAAGCAAACTGAAAAGGACGGTAGCTGTTATGGATATGTTGATAGTTTGACTTATCTAGGGATCGAGGTGAAGGATAATCATCAAACAAAATATTAATTCATGATGACACTGTTCAATTTACTTCGCTGTTTGATAATTTGAGTTTTGTTGAGTGAATACATAAGAAATGTTGCACTAAATGAGAAAACAGGAAATGTGGCGATATATCAGGCGCCGAAGGAGAAAAAAGCGAATGACTTACTAACGATATATCTCAGGCTCGAGGCCCGTGTTAAAGAAGCGATAGAAATGTTAATGTTAAACATTTTCCATAACCAGAATGAGGAAGCTCAGATGGCGTATAATTGAATAAAAATGAAAGAATGTGAAAATAACAATAATTTTAATAAAAAGAAAAGAGAAATTTCGACAGTGTCAATGATGCTCAGTCCCTCGCTTGTCTTTCTTTCAAAAATACACAAAACGAGATGCCAGGAAGTATTTATATTCGTAAGCATGCAAATAGGGGGGGGGGGTGGGGTATATAATGCTTGACGCCACAATGAACCGGCCTCATTGGTGTTTTTGAGTTTTTCGAGAATGTCAACTGTACAAAGTCTGCAGAAACAGACTCTATTTTGACGCTAAAAAAAACACCAAAGAAACAAACATTACAATTGCTTCCTGTATATACAAAAATATCACATTTGAATGGTTGTCAAATAAAATAAGAACTAAAAATATATCTTTAGAAGATACATTAATTTCAGAGTTCGCATGGCTTTCTGAAAGTGTCAAAACAATGTATATACATGCAGACTAGGTTTCTAGACTTCTCCCCCTCTCTGTCATATGCCTTTTCTTCCCCTTTTTCCCCTTTTGCTATTTGTCATTTTGTTCGTATTGCGGCAATGCAAACTGATGTCAAGCCATTAAGTCTTACTTATTCATGGATCAGCAAGGTGTAGCATGGGCGTATGGTCCATATGATCCCTCCGGGGATGTGGATATACCCCCCCCCCCCCCACCCCGCACTTGTATTCGCGACGTATAGTTCCTGTTATCTTCTTCTTTTTTTTAAATAGAGCTCTAGAAATTTAAAGACAACAAAAATACACGCGAAAAAAAACATTACAGAACATTCATGCAACATTGAACATCCGATTTAAAAAATATGCAAATTCGAAATTTTCTAGGCCAGCGAGTTCTGTTTCATTTCATCGTGACGGGTCACTTTTGCCTCTATATAGCTCTTGTAAGCAGGGGCGGCGATTTCTCTTCATGACCGGGGGGGACGAAATCCGAGGGACGGGGGAGCAGTGGTGTAATGAGCAAAAGGGGGGAGGAAGAAAAAAAATCCGCACCCCCACTCTTACATGATACTTGCAGGCCCTGCGGAACGTTTTTTCAAAGCGGGGGGGGGGGGGGGGGGGCTAAAGTATTTTCGATAAGGTAAGCAAGGTGAGCGAAGCAAGTGGAGTGTAAATTGGCGTGGGGTCCAGGGACGTAGCCCCATGAAGCTCAGGGATTTTACGCATTTAATAACGGTCAGATGAGCATCTAGCGGCCCGCCTTAGGGGCCCTTGTTACTTTTCAGGGGGCGGAGCCCCCGGAAGCTCAGGGTTTTTATGCATTTAATTACGGACAGGTAAGCAACCAGGGGCCCGCCTTGGTGGGGGTACAGGGGGCAGAGCCCCCGGAAGCTCAGGGAAAAACCATACCATTTCACTGAGCAACATTTGTAAATCACTGGTATCGAATTAGAAATAAACCACGTTTGAATTTTATTAGGAGGAAAACTGCCACCAAGCCCCCCCCCCCCCCCCCCGTCATTACGCTGGCCCAGTGCGAGGGAGCATTTTGAACGGAAGGGGTGAAGGTAACGGAAGTGACTACCCCCTTACAGGTTTTTGGAGTTTTGTTGTATTAAAAAATTACACTCCTTAGCAAAACAATAGTATAAAAACAAGCAATATACCTTTTTCACACTTTGTCTTCACTTTTCTACAATATTTACTTAAATACAGTTTGAAAAATATTATGCGAGGGAGCGTAGTTCCCGAGCGAGAAGATTTTTGCACTTTTATTCGTCTAAACGCTGCACTCATGGGCCGTCTAGAGCCTTAAAGTTCATTGCAGTCTTTAGTCAGTATTTGCTGTACTTTTTTTTTTTGGGGGGGGGCACTTTCCCAAAAATATATACATGTTTAGCGTCCCCAACATGGATCTATTTCTGAATTTAAAAATAAAAGGCCTCCTCCTTCCTATTTTTCTAAAAAATAGGACGCTAAACATGTTTTTTTTTTTGCCTAACATATGATCTATGTCTAGGAAAAGAAGGCCTATTTATTTGTGGCTACTTATAAAAGATACAATTAATTGCCAGCTACTATATATCCTGGTGGGGTAGCCTCGCTAGTCATACGGACCGCTATTCATAACGTGACACGCTATATGAAACGGTAAGGGTGTCATATATGCATACAGGCATATAAGGACCGCTATTTATAAGGTGAGTTGAAGGTCGCTATTCATAATTCACATTCAGTTCATAATTTAAATTGGGGGTCACTACTCGTAAGGACTGCTATTAATAATACGAAAGTGAGGGTCGCTATTCATAATACGAAAAGCATGAATAGTGCCCACCTTGTCGTATTATGATGAACCTCGATCTTCTCATATGAATAACGACCCCGATTTCTTATTATGAATATCGCTCCTTAAGAATAAAGACCCTTATGCACCCCTCCTGATGGGCCCATACCCATATACTACTGACCACATAATCGGGTGATTCAAGGTAGGCAGCCAGAGATGGTTCATTGAAATGTGGAAAATGGGCAAATTACACCTCTACGGATTGCTGAGAACATTAACAAAATGAGCAAAGTACTTTTGAAGCCCTTACTGATGTGAGGAATAAATTAAATGCAATTTTGTTACCCTTTCCTGAACCCACTCACTAAGTGAATTGACGGCGTTATTTTACATGCGAAACGATGACGTCACAATATGAACAACCTACATCACACATTCGGGACAATGTTGGATACCCATTGCAATTTTCAGATATGGGTTAACGTTGTTTGTATATTTACCGCCAGTGGTGATATTTCCTCTTTTTTTGGCATTTTGAATGAGATACACTGAATAAATGATACTTTCTACAAATGTTTGTTTGATTTTTATATTTTTTTCGTCACATTTGAGCATAAAAATCGGAAAACCAATCACATATTCTGAGGGCACTTCAGCGTGTATGTGTCTGATCTGGGAAGGCAAAGGACATTTCGCATGCTGACCTAACGACTCTTTTGGAGTAAAAAAGGCGACAAACTTACATAGAATTGTCCAGATATTCATTACAAAAATGTGTGATTAGGCTGATTAATTTACATTTTTGATAAATTAAGTCGTATAGGACCTGATGAACCGAGAGAAACAGATCAGTCCGGTTCGCGATTCACGGCTAGCTCGAGCGCAGGGCTACGGGCTAGGCTGCCTAGCATGCTGCGCTAGATGTGATGCACGCATATAGAGGTCAGTGTATTGCACACATAATACATGCACAGAGTACGCACGCACAGCTACCAGCTACGGGAAACTTGAACGCTACATCGACGATATATTCACTCGCTTTTTGGAAGTTATATACCATTTATCTAGACTAACGTCAGATTAAGAACCAAAACCATGCCATGGAGGAACCTTCTGGAGTATACTCAAGACTGTTTTCGTCCATATCCATATTTCCAAGGGATTTTGATGAAGGTAAACAGCGTTAGGTATAAATGGGTACGGTACTCGAGAGTCAATGCAATACATGTGAATAGCATGCAAACTGCATCTCGCACCGTCGTCAATCATTTCAGCTGAGCGGCCCGCTGTTCATATTGTGACGTCACTCAAAAATCAGCTGACTTACGATGTTTTGGGGGCGTTGAGTGGGTTGATTTTTCGTCAAGTTCAATCAACTTTTATAAATTTCGCTCGAATGTACAAGTTACACAAATGTAATGATTTTACTCAGTGTAATTTTTCGATTGCAATGATACCAAATTCAGTCAAGTTTGAAATCAATAAACCATCTCTTTAATCCGTACCTGAACAAAAGAATCTGGCAAGCCGGACAATAGCGATCAAACAAGAGGATGTCAACTCTACATAGTCTGCAGAAACAGACTCTATTTTTACGCTAAAAACAAACCAAACAAACACACACACTTTACAATTACAATTTGAATGAAAACATATTAGTCAGGTGGCTTAGTGAAATTATCGTTACCGGCCGGATACAAGCGCCATTTTTGGTACAGGGCTTCCTTATGACCTACTGAACGATATTAGGGTAGGAGCCCCCGGCAAAAATCTCAAATAGTGGTGTGGTGGGCGGGGGCGTACTCCCGGAGCCCCCAAATAAGAAATAAGGTGAAATAACATTGATTTGTTGTTGTACAAATGCAATTTTTTGGTACAGAGCTTCCTTAGGACTAACTGAACAATATTAGAATAAAAGCCCCCTGCAAAAATGTAATATAAGGGCGTGGTGGACAGGGCGTCGTTCCAGAGCCCCCAAATAAGAAATAAGGTAAACTAACATTGATTTGTCGTTGTACGAATGCAATTTTTGGTACAAGGCTTTTTTAGGACCTTTTGAACATTGTGAGGGTTGGAGCCAAAAGAATCTGGCAAGCCGGACAATAGCGATCAAACAAGAGGATGTCAACTCTACATAGTCTGCAGAAACAGACTCTATTTTTACGCTAAAAACAAACCAAACAAACACACACACTTTACAATTACAATTTGAATGAAAACATATTAGTCAGGTGGCTTAGTGAAATTATCGTTACCGGCCGGATACAAGCGCCATTTTTGGTACAGGGCTTCCTTATGACCTACTGAACGATATTAGGGTAGGAGCCCCCGGCAAAAATCTCAAATAGTGGTGTGGTGGGCGGGGGCGTCCTCCCGGAGCCCCCAAATAAGAAATAAGGTGAAATAACATTGATTTGTTGTTGTACAAATGCAATTTTTTGGTACAGAGCTTCCTTAGGACTAACTGAACAATATTAGAATAAAAGCCCCCTGCAAAAATGTAATATAAGGGCGTGGTGGACAGGGCGTCGTTCCAGAGCCCCCAAATAAGAAATAAGGTAAAATAACTTTGATTTGTTGCTGTGCGAACGCATTTTTGGGGTACAGGGCTTCCTTAGGACATTCTTAAAGTTGTTATGGTAGGAGCCCCCAACAAAATAGTTATAAAGGTGCCATTTGGGGGCTGGGGCGTTGTCCCACAGCCCCCAAATAAGAAAAAAGATTTAAAAAAAAACATTGATTTGTTGTTGTAAAAATGCATTTTTTGGTAAGGGGCTTCCTTATGACCTTTTGAACGATGTGAGGTTCAGAGCCCCCCCCCCCGGCATTATAATCATATATGTGTGAATGGGGGCGGGGCGTCGAGCCAGAGCCCCCATATCATATACAGTGAATAATCACATTACAAAAAAATTAGGGTTACCTGAATACTGAATACTAATGAAAAGAAATTCATTAAAAATAACATTTATTTGGTGTTGTACACATGCCATATTTGGTACAGGGCTTCATAGGACTTGTTGAACGATATTAGGGTTGGAGCCCCCAACAATACATTCATATATGTGTAATTTGGGGGCGGGGCGTCGTACTGGAGGCTTCTTATTGTCTCATTGATAGAGTTTGATGGACTCGACTTGTCTTACAAGACAATTGGTCAGCCTTTCAAAAGCCTGGAAAGGCTCAGAGTCAACGGTTATCTTCTAAAAGGAGTGCTTGGCTAGATATTAAGCAAAATGTCTCTGTGGCATCATCGTACACTTTTCAAGCCTAACAGACTGCGTTCGTTCCCGTGCCATAAAAATTATGATGTGTCGCGACCCGAATATGAGTGTAACACAGCCAGTGCTTGTGACTTTGGCTCTCCTAAACTCCCACAGATGGCATTGATGTGGAAGTATAGGTGTATCTGTATTTCTTCCCCATACCTTATGCCACCCAGATGTCAGTTAATGATTGAGTCTTGAGGAGATCATAATAATCCGCAGACAAGGATGACTACAACATCAAGACACTTTCCAATTGATGCCAGTTCCTCTCTTTCCCCGGGTAGACTCTGATTTTCAAACTGTCTGGAATGTAAGCGTCCCACATAAGATCTGATCTCTTGGTAGTATGCCGTTGCTTCACCAGGTATGGAATGAAGACTTCGTTGGCGTACCCATCAAAGTACTGATGCCGATAACAGGCAGACAGTGGACGATGACAGCTCCATCGAAGACTTTACAGCAATATGCTGATGGTGGCTCTGGTTGGTCAGGCTTCTCAAGGCATTGCAGAAGGTCGATCGGACTTTGTACCTGGTAGATAAAGATCAGTACCGAAGTCTAAGAGAGAAGAGCGATGTAGAGGTGACCAAATAGTGCTATATTGATATGAAGCACTTTGATATTCTTGTCTTTCTTCTGAACTATCTTGCAGTCTGAAGTAAGCTAGTGAATTTCTCTTGATTGGATCGTGGATTGAGTGGGTGCGCTCATCAAACACAGTCTTGAAAATTCTTGGCACTGTTTCCTTTAGTCTACTCCAGAGTGTGGATTGTGGTAGCAACGGCTCTGTCTGTGCACTTACAACTGTCAAGCGTTATCAGATCATTAAACTCATCCGAAAATGGACTATCCGTTTGCCTGATGCTTGTAGAAAGGGCATTGATTGTTTCTTCTGTGATGAGAAACCTTGCTCATGGTGCTGTAAGTTCTTAGGATTCTCCTTATCATCTTCCGTGAAGTAATCTTCCTCAAACTCCTTCAGCATTCTAGCCATTTCTGGTCCGGAGAGCATCCATCGTCTAAGAGCAGCAGGGTTTTTCCAGGAGTCCAATAACGCAACCTGCACCGTTCACAATCTTGTTCTCTTGCTCATAGGCCTGGTCAAAAGGGATTGAAATAAAGCTTGTTTGGTGTTTTGGAAAGAACCCATTGTGAGTGTTGATCAAACTCTTTCTTGATAGTGGCTGGTAAAGACTTCATATCTCGTGGGTGGACAGGGGTCCACCTGGAATAGTGCACATGGTCCAAGGCGAAGGACCTTCTCCTACAGTGGGGAGTTTTTCTCTCTGTGAGCTCTGATGAAGATGAGTACGAGGGCTTCATATTTCATGATCTGGTCCGAGAACATGAAAGTAGTGCTCTTCTTCGGCATGTCATCTCTCCACTCCTTGGCTGATCGTTCATCCTTGGGGCCTGCACTTGGCATGATAAACTCTTGCTGCAAATTGTTTAATTACAGGCGAGGGGTCATGGGGGTTTATGCCTTTGATTGGTTGGACACTAAATGGTGCAAAGAGTGTGTAAGGAGGATGGCTTTTATAACTGTATAAACCAACCCTTCTGCATGCATCATGAATTATTTCTTCTTTCCTTAACTCCATATAAAAAAGAAAGGGTAGTGATTTAGTATCACACTCCAATATTTAAAATGAAAAAATACAGTGGCAATGCCATGTACATCAGTTTGCGAGGCTACACCTCCACTAAGCTTATTTTACTGTATGGCCGTGTTTTGTCGTTACTTTGGATATTTACTGGCAATTCGCAACATTCTCCCCAGAGTAAGCAAAGTATTCAGGTTAAACAAAAATCAACGTGATTATGTGGGGCCTCTGGTACAACGCCCCTGCTCCCTTCACACTTATGTTAATGTTTTTCCAGGGGCTCCTTTCTTAATATCGTTCAGTAGGTCCTAAAAGAGCGCTGTACCAAAAACAGGCAGTCGTATAACCACAAACCTATGTGATCTTACATTATATATAGCATGGGGGCTCTGGCTCGACGCCCCGCCCCCATTCACACATATATATGAATATTATGCCGGGAGCTCATACCTCACATCGTTCAGAAGGTCATAAGGAAGACCTGTACCAAGAATTGCATTTTTACTACAACAAATCAATGTTATTTTACTTTATTTCTTATTTGGGGGCTCTGGGACAACGCCCCGCCCCCAAATTGCACCTTTATCAATATTTTGTTGGGGGCTCCAACCCTCACAATGTTCAAAAGGTCCTAAAAAAGCCTTGTACCAAAAATTGCATTCGTACAACGACAAATCAATGTTAGTTTACCTTATTTCTTATTTGGGGGCTCTGGAACGACGCCCCCGCCCACAACACCCTTACATGAAGTTTTTGCACAGGGCTTCTATCCTAATATTGTTCAGTAAGCCCTAAGGAAGCCCTGTACCAAAAAATTCATTTTTACAACAACAAATCAATGTTATTTTACCTTATTTCTTATTTGGGGGCTCCAGGATGACGCCCCCGCCCACCACACCCCTATTTGAAATTTTTACCGGGGGCTCCTACCCTAAAATCGTTCAGTAGGTCATAAGGAAGCCCTGTACCAAAAATGGTGCTTGTATCCGGCCAGTAACGATAATCGATATATTTGACGCTGAATGGTTGTCAAATAAAATAGCAACTAAAAATTGATCTTTACTAGATACAGGAATTTCAAAGTTTGCACGCGGCTTTCTAAAAGTGCAAAACAATTCTATACATGCAGACTAGGCTTCTAGACTTCCCCCTCTCTGTCATTTGATCTCCTTTTAAAATAACTAACACATCAATATCATAATTTAATACAGTGTCAGTTATCTTTCTCTCTCTCTCTCTCCCTTCTCTTTTTTTTCTATTGATCATCTTCCTTTTTACATCGTTAAACAGTAAAGATAAACTGAATTGTTTTCAGACTGTTATGCATTTTGTCCGAGATTTCCAAAAAAGCTATTGCTTTTTGTATAGGATTTACATGCCCCTAAGATAATGTTCCCCATAAAAGAAATAACACATGCGTCTTAATCTTAACACGTTTGCTTTAAAAGCCTACTTTCTTTTATTTTTCGTTTTTCAAGAGCTAAAATTAATAACGCAAACACACCCTGGCAACATGGACTTTTGTTTTCTCCCGTTTTTTAAAATCACACACTGTCTTGTGATCGACAAAGTTTATGTTTTCTCATTTAAAATTGAAGTTTCTTTTGTGTTCACTCTCTACTTTAATCCTACAGCGTGGTGAAGTGAAAAGAAACTCATTATCATTATTTATTTCCCGCCCTATATAGTTAGCTCGATTTTTCGAAGGATTTCCCGGCCAAATTCGCGAATTTGTCATTAAAATTAATTTCTCTTGCGCTCCAATTCGACGGTTTTTAGTGCTGTCAGGTATATATAACGGGTTTATATTCCTTTTACTAGTTTTCAAATCTATAAAGTTTCTATATCTCATATGTTTCATTCAAATTAATGAACAATGTGCTAGTCTTTCATTATTTTTGTCTGACTTAAGAATGCTAAAAGTTCACTACCCGCAATGATTGCGGCGCCGTGTATACGTTAGCATTTTGCAGTATTCCAATTAGCTGCTAATTGGAATACTGCAAAATGCTAAAAGTAAACGGCGCCGCAATCATTGCGGGTAGTGAACTTTTAGCATTCTTAAGTCAGACAAAAATAATGAAAGACTAGCACATTGTTCATTAATTTGAATGAAACATATGAGATATAGAAACTTCATAGATTTGAAAACTAGCACACAGTTCTGCACTGTGTGCACTTAAAATTGATGGTCAATATACCAGGGAGGTGTTTTAACTCTCATATCCCTGAATATACATTTCTCGTTTATTATACACTTTTTATACTACTTCTAGCTCATTCTTTTTCTTTCAAGATTTGTTCATGCGTATTTCATCATATTTTATTTTCTTACATTAATTTATACACATAATTATACCTAGATTTATCTGATATTCAACAGCATGTAAGTTTGATTGTTAAGAAAGAAAAAACGACTTGCCTCTACGGACTTGATGGTCTCAATATGTTTGTAAATTTGTATGTAAGCTGTTGTTTGTTTTGTGTTTCATCATAAATTTATCATATCATTATGGTGAAAGGGTACAATATTGTGACTGGGGTAGGGACTATACAGTCACAAAATTTGAGCATGTAAACATGTGTTGAATTTCTACCTCGTGACATCCTTAACTTAAATAAACATATTTCGATTACGAATGACAGGTGTTAAGTTAAATAATAGAAACGACGCCTCGACAAGTGATTATTAGTTTGAATGCTTGTTGAGCAGTTTCTCAATTAAATGACAAATCTATGAAACCCTTCGACTAAAATCCAAAATAAAATAAAATAACGATAGTTAAATGATAATTGGCATGGCAGTGCCGATCTGCGCTAACTCAAATGCAAAGTTAATTAATTCGAATGACAAACTCGCGAATCTAGCCGGGAAATCCTATATCACAAAAAAATCGGCTCTGTATTTATGCTGAAGGGCCTTTGCCAGTTTGGTCCGATCGCGTTCACCCCCCCCCCCCCCATGCCATGCCGATAGAACAACATGAATTTAAATATACACCAACTCTGCTGAATACAGACTTTGGTGATTCAAATTAGCCAAGGGATTAGGTAGCCTTAATTCGTACCTGAACAATAGAATCTGACAAGCAGGACAATAGCGACCAATTACAGTACAGCGTGCGTCGCCGCGCGCGTGTACATAGTAAAAAGTGTACAGTACTGGTACGTAGATACTTCATTGTTGACAGTATAAATGTATAGGTGCTTCAACCAGGTACACCTCCCTGCTTCAACTTAGTCTTGTTTGTTATTATTCATATCTATTCAGTTCCAAAATAACCGACAGAGGTGTACGTTTGATTTATATTTCCTTCGAAAGACAAATCTGGCCTGATTTCTAGACTATGAACTCGTTCTAGCTTTCAATTAAACGCAACGAATCAGAACTGGAAAAAAATGACGGCGGCATGGGCAGATCTAGAGACGAAATTCGAGTAGCTGGACGGATCGCCGAGCTGGAACCATCAACAAGCAGCTGCGAGGAGAACCGCAGATTATTTCTCCTTGTCAGTGGGATCTGACTAGACATTGACAATAACTGCCTTGACTTGACAAAACTGATATTACGTGTATCTACCTTGAATTGACATGATCTGCATCGACTTGACAAAGATAATAATCCACCCGGAGTTGACAAGGATACTATTAGACCTGACTTGAACAAGATAATATAATCCCCCGACTTGACGAGGATAAAATTATCTACCCGGACTTGACAAAGATAATATTATCTGACCTGACTTGACAAAGATAAAATTATCTACCCGGACTTGACAAGGATAATATTATCTGACCTGACTTGACAAAGATAAAATTATCTACCCGGACTTGACAAGGATAATATTATCTGACCTGACTTGACAAAGATAAAATTATCTACCCGGACTTGACAAGGATAATATTATCTGACCTGACTTGACAAAGATAAAATTATCTACCCGGACTTGACAAGGATAATATTATCTGACCTGACTTGACAAAGATAAAATTATCTGACCTGACTTGACAAGGATAATATTATCTGACCTGACTTGACAAGTTAATATTATCTGACCTGACTTGACAAAGATAAAATTATCTGACCTGACTTGACAAGTTAATATTATCTGACCTGACTTGACAAAGATAAAATTATCTACCCGGACTTGACAAGGATAATATTATCTGACCTGACTTGACAAAGATAAAATTATCTACCCGGACGTGACAAGGACAATATTATCTGACCTGACTTGACAAAGATAAAATTATCTGACCTGACTTGACAAGGATAATATTATCTGACCTGACTTGACAAAGATAAAATTATCTGACCTGACTTGACAAGTTAATATTATCTGACCTGACTTGACAAAGATAAAATTATCTGACCTGACTTGACAAGTTAATATTATCTGACCTGACTTGACAAAGATATGACTATCTTTTACATTATATACACATACATAAAAGTCTCTCACTCGGACAGGTATCTTTGTCTTCACAATTGTAATACCTGGAAATGCAACACAATATAGTCTCTCAATGGAACGCAATATATCACATTGATATATATATATATCAATGTGATATATAAATATATCAATGTGATATATTGCGTTCCATTGAGTGACTATATTGTGTTGCATTTCCAGGTATTACAATTGTGAAGACAAAGATACCTGTCCGAGTGAGAGACTTTGTTTTGTTTAAAAAAAGAAACAAATTAGCTGAAATTATATGAACGTAACCTTTGACAAATTGAAAAGGGTAGTGAATTTCATTCTGACCTTTAAAAAAAATGAAAATAATGCTTAAAAGACGTGAAATTGGATTTCCCACTTTTTGCTAAATAATGAACAATGATTTGTTCATTTTGAAAAGATATATACTGCAGTCGATTTCTCTATAATATAATAAATTGTTAGGTGTCCCTGGCATTATTTTCATACACAAATCCTTACACACCTTTAGGTATATCTGAATACATGGAATCTTGCTCTTGATTTATTATCTTCTTTGAAGTGATGATTGGTATAAAGGCCTACAGTGTACTATATACCCATCCTATTCATTAATGGCAGTAGGACTGAATTCCTACAGCTATTCAATTTCGTGACTTGTCATCAATTTTATTCGCTGATGTATTTTAATGGTTATATAAAACAAAACATACCACTGATTTCAAGCAAAATTTCGATAATATGCCTTTAAATGAGTAATTAATGTTCTTGATTTCCCGGCTCTATAGACACACTAGTAAGAATATTAAGTTTGTTTCTATGATGCTAATCAACTTACCCTGTTAAGTCTAGCTGAGGATTTCCAGGCATGGTAGTAAATACGAACATAGCTGTAGATGATAAAACAGAGAGGAACCCCAAAGCCCATGCAGGAGAAATAGATGGTGTAGGAATAGTCAATGGCCATATCCGCAGTGCAAACCATGGTTTTCCAGTCAAAACGATGATCACCCCATCCTACCATGTTTGGTAGATCAATGAAGAAAGAGATGGCCCATACCGCTAAAAGCATGAAAGGTACTGTCCGGCGGTTGTAGATGCTGTTATACCTGGCCCAGTGGCATATAATGACATAACGGTTGATACCTATTGCAGCGATGGTCCACATGGAACAGGCACAGCTAAAGAACGACAAGAAACAAAGTGATTAACACAAAGGATCATATTACGCTCGAAACTGGGTCACAAATCACAGTTAGCAAAAGTCAAACTTAAACCTCAGACTGATTTTCTTTGGTAAACCCGACTTTGAACAAAAGCCTAAATCCAGCGTCAGGTTTAGATTGTAGAAGAATTTAATTTTCATTTTCATTTTATTCATTTATATTTCCAATACGGGCCAATGAGCTTTAGAGGATCATTGAGATGACAAAAACAAGCTATCGTGAGCAAAAATGTTATGACAAATATTTTTGTATATTTTACATACTTTTTAGTTTTACATACATTCCAAAGCTCGTCTAAAACAAACATAACAAATGACTATCTTGTCTCGTGGAAAACAACAAATTATTTTTCACAAAAGATCACGCCAATAGGCGTTGATTTGGAATGTATACGACATTGATTTCCGAAGCCTCATGATAGATTGACTTATGAAAGACAACGTTTCCAAGAAAAGACACGATATAGCATACCATACTGCGTAATCTTGAAGTATAAAAACAATTCGAAATACAGTAGAGCCTGTCTGAATTAGACTCAAATAGTCGGGAATGTCCATTGCATAATATATTATCATGATTATGTTATTACCAAATTTGACGAACATTTCATTAAGATATGACACAAACAATGACTAGTCTGTCTAATTAAGATTCTGAGTAGCTGTACACTGAGGCGAGTCCAAGATTTGGTCAAGGGAGGAGGAAGGGGGAATGGGGCAACAGTGCCGAAAGTTTCAGAGGGGGCCAAAAGAAGACAATTAGGAGGGGCAGATTATACTATGCTACAATGGCTTTTTTATAGTGGGCACGGTTCGATGCCCCCCTCTCTAAATCCGGAACTAGGTTATACATAAGAAGAAAGGGGGAAAACTAAATTCAGATAGAGATTAAGAGTCGAAAACAGTACAACGAATCGTCTGCTTTCTCTAATATTTAAAAGAAACGTCAAAGCTTCCGCGCTTCGCGCAAACTGAATTCAAACAATGAGGGCTTATTGAGAGCCGAAAACAGTGCAACGAATCGTTTGCTTTCTCTCATAAGTTAAGGAAACGTCAAAGCTTCCGCGCTTCGCGCGAGAGGGGGGAAACTGAATTCAGACCAAAACAAATCTGGGAAACTAAATTCAAACAACGATTAAAAGTCAACAACGGTACGACGAATCGTCTTCCTTTCTCTATATTTTGATGAAACGCCAAAAATACCGCGATTCGCGCGGGATGTGAAAACTTCATTTAGACGAGTCGCGAACGGTACAACGAATCTTCTGCTTTCTCTAATAATTTAAGGAAACGTCAAAGCTTCCGCGCTTCGCGCGGGAAGGGGGAAACTGAATTCAGACAAGGATTAAGAGTCGAGCACGGTTCAACGAATCGTCTACTTTATCTAATAATTTAACGAAACGTCAAAGCTTCCGCGCTTTGCACGGGAGGGGGAAAACTGAATTCAGACTAATTAGGATTAAGATTCGAGAACAGTATACCGAACCGTCTGCTTTTTGTCATAATTTAATGAAACGTCAAAGCTTCCGCGCCTTGCGCGGGAGGGAGGAGAAACTGAATTCAGACAAGGATTGAGAGTCGAGCACGCTTCACCAAAACCTCTACTTTCTCTAATATTTTAATGAAACACCAAAACTTCCGCGCTTCGTGCGGTAGGGGGAGAACTGAATTCAGACTAATTAGGATTAAGAGTCGAGAACAGTACACCGAATCGTCTGCTTTTTCTCATAATTTAATGAAACGTCAAAGCTTCCGCGCTTCGCGCGGGAGGCCTATCACCCACACCCCCCTAATGAGCACACAAGCGCTCTTTAAGTGATTCGCTTGCTCACTACCGCCCCTCCCTAAAATAAGATCCCAGCTCCCCGCCTGCATTAAAATATATAGGTATGATGCTGATTAAGTTGGCGAAATAATTCGTATATTTATGTCGTCGAGGAAAATGACAATTTGCGCATACGCAAGTACTATAGATAGTCCATAGGAAAAACAATTTAGCCTTCGGCCCCGGGTTTATAGGGTTAAATTTGTAGATATTGGGACTTTTAATTTTGTCGGTAATTGGTGGCTAGTTTTCAAGTTCAAGTTCAAGTTTTATTTGTCTTCCAGAAAACACATGTGACAAAATATAATAGAGTATAATCATAACAGTACAATAACAGTACAATGTAGAATAGAGAAAGACGAGGAGACCTTGGTTGAAGCACAGCTTGTTAAGTTAAGGACCCCTCATTATGATGTGACAAAGATAACTGATTCATGAATACAACAACAAATATGGAATATATAAAACTATTTACAAAATACTCTCAGAGAACAACTACCCAACGATGCATCGACCACAGCATGGATGACTACAACAAGTATACATGAAGATGCGCACATCCCCATCACACCGGGTGAGCTAACAAACTCACCGTGTGTGTGAAAAAATGTATCATATGAGCAAAAATCAACCCACCCATGGGAGGGCGATCTAATATGGACAAATCCAAGCTGACACCAAGTCGAGACATTGATGAGTTATTGCTCTCTGAGTGCAGAGGTCAAGAACGACAAGTAGGAATATATGGTATATGTACAGATGAGAAAGAAGAAGAAAAAAGAAAAGGGATAAAAGGGGATTATGTCAAAGTCAAGAAATAACAAAAAATAGATCGAGAGTAGAGTTTAATATGCTACAGTACACGAAAAATGAAGCTTGATAACACATTCATGTGTCATCGACATATTTGTGAAGTAAATATGACTTAAGTCTACGTTTAAAAACTGAGATACTTGAAGCATTTGTTATAGTAGTATCAAGTGAATTCCAGAACCTGGGGCCAGTGGACATTAGAGTATTCAGAGTGAATGTTGTCCTTGCATATGGTAAATGGAGAGCAGAAGCCTGTCTAGTATTATAGCTGTGAATTTGGTTATTTCTTCTAAAAATTTGAGCAAGGGCAGGAGGGAGGTCCCCAGAGTGAATGCTAAACATGAGCGTTCCAAGTTGCATTGAATATAGATCTTCTAGTTTTAGAATACCGTTTTCTTAATAAAGTAGATTTGTATGTGCACGATAATTCGCTTTACAAATTATTCTAATAACCCGCTTCTGCACAACAAAGAGCCTGTGGATTTGAGTTTTGTCGGTAATCGTTGGCCTCTACACCCCCCCCCTGAAAAAGGTCTAGCGACGCCCCTGTCTGAACGACAAATCTTCCCCCTTTATAATGAAATACTAGAGCAGGATGTAAATCCGTATGAAAGAAGATCAAATCGTGATGTACAATGTGGATCCCTCCATTTCCATTTTTTCCTTTACAAAAAAAAAAAAATTAAAAAAAAAATTACAGCAAAAGTGTAAATTTTCTTTTGCAACCCAATTAATGATTTGCAAAATTCTGGATAGTAGCTCGATAGTCAACTTGATTGACGAGATCTAGCAATGGCTTTTATACTTAGAAAATGATCGAAACGGTAGGAAGAACGAGATAATATTTATTATTATTATTATTATTATTATTATTATTATTATTATTATTATTATTACTTAAACCGCGCTTTTCCCCATAAGGCCCAAAGCGCTTATATATATATAGGCCTATTGATACATTTTGAAAGTTGATGTCCAGGTAAGAGACATCAGTTCCTTAATTGGCTGAAGGATTGTGCCAGCAGGTCTAAATGTTGCAAGTTAGTTTTTCTAGGGTATCTTAATTCTTCCGCTTACCATGTGATGCAGATAACTGCTATGGCTTCACACAACCAGTCTTTGTCGATGAAGAATTCAGCCTTGGTTACGATACCAACGATACAGAAAGTATTCACTATCAGGGATACACCCATATCAGCCACAGCTAAATTCACGATAAACACATTTTCTGTACACAGTAAGGGGAGAAAAGAGAAGAAAACACACATTAGAGGGGGTTTTCCTAATAAATCGAAGTTTTAAAACTGTTTAAAGAATGTTTTATTATCCGATGATTCTACCATATTTGTCATATTGGAAATTAGTTTGCGACCGGAGTACATTATCATGCACGTCTTACTTAACTAAATGTTATGTTAAATAGGGTTATCCGCATAATTTCCGGAATACATCCAAGGACGATTGTAAAACAAGTTTATTCTGAATTGAAATTGATGACTTATAGTGAAATTTAACAATATCAAGAATTCATAATTATTCATCAATGTATTGATAATTTATGCTTTCTCATTATCTCATAATTATGTTTGATTTTAACGAAAAGTACCACGATTATAATACCAGGTCATCTTACCCTTTACATTTACCTGAACATCGAACTATATCTGATCAACATAATATTTGATATTCTGGCCCCAAATTTCGTCATCATCATTATGTTAAAGATTCTCCGTCTTTGAACTGTAATAAATCAAGATTTAAGATAATCTTTGTGTGTGACAGAGTGTTTAGAGAAGTTGCCATCTGTAAGTCATTTTCACCGTACATATTCGAACATGCGAAAATTTGGAGAGTAAATGTTGAGACAAAAAGTATGCCGATGAACGATAGACACGATCTAATTTTTTCAAATTTGTTTCACGCGTTTGGCAAATAGATTGACATAGTTCTCAAAATATCAGCGGTCATGTTGCATCAAAACTTAAAGTAAAAGTTCTTGCGTATACGTTCAAACATCTATTTAGATATATGAGCGGTTGGATTATGATGCTTCTTTAAGCATGAACATTCATGACATGAGATAATAGCCTGTTTGAACATAATATATATACGCACCGACTTTTACGTAAGTTTTGATGCAACAAGACCGTTGATATATCGAGAAAAATGTAAATGAAAAATAAACAGGCTCAGCATGTTTCACAAGGGGCCACTGTCAATACATACCAATCACCTTAATTATATTTAGGAATAACAATACTTTCTGCAACGTGAAGAGCTGATGATTAGCTATAAGTTTTGACACAAAATCTACTCACCGATCTTATGTAAGTTTCGATGCAACAAGACTGCCGATATAACGAGTATGTTTCCAAGGATCCCGGTAAACATTATGGTAATAGTCCAAATCAGAATAACCAAGTATATCTTTTCATCGTGCACCCTCTCATCCATGGTTTCATTATGACTTTGCCAACCGGAGATGCCGACATCGTATTCGACATCATTCGATGAGTGCCATAATAAAGAGACATTCTCCATTCTGATCTGCGACGAAGAGAAGTATAAACGTTTCACAAATACGTTGTTGCCGATAAAGTTGATTAAATGTTTACCTCTTTTCATTCACGACTGTGAAAATATGATCGAGGACTCCCATTTCCAATACATATGATTTATTTCGTTGAATTTACATTCTTAAAAGAGGCTTGAGAGAATCGTACCAGATTATCAAGAAGTCCTTTAATCTTTTGAATCCAAGGCATGCATGCATGGATTTAATTAATAAATAATGAACAAATTAGAGAAATATAACAGATGGGCTATTTTTCGTTCTTTTTTCGTGTACCAGCTTATACCAGAACATCATTATACGATTAGCAGTAATGCAGTCTAATTTATAAGCCCCCATGCAGCTCTCCGTCAACCATGTCATTTGGAGGGCTCTTATGAACGCACAATAAAACCTTGAACAAAATTACTTTTAACAAAATGAGTCGATTTGAGAAAGTTTGTTTAGTTCGATCTCCCAAACCTCGCAGTCGTACTATACAATCGGCCACATAAAATGATCAAACAATAATAAGCCGTATATCAAGAGGAAGACGTAAAAGGTCAAGTTTCATTTTCATCGGGAAAAAAACACCTGAGGCTTGACAAACATGTTTTTCAATAGCTTTGAAAAATGCATAATCATAATTAACGTTTTTAAGTGCAACAAAATATGTACAAAAAATAAAGTGGCTGAAATATCTGGAGAGATTAAAGATCTTGGCGATGAAGAGAAATTTGTGAGCATAATGAAACTTGAGAATGAAAATAAAATAGATCACTTCTGTAAGTATATTAAAACTATCATAAATACTCGAGGGGAATTTTAATATTCCACCCATGTTATAGTGTATGCCTTAAAAAAATTAAACGTAAATAAATAGAACATCAATATCGAAATTATTATTCTCATTTGTTATGTATCTTTATCGTCAAACATAGGCCGGTAGTGTCATATCATTATTTTGTAATAATATCATTTACCACTGTATATACAAGCTACATTGTTTATTGTTAATTTGTGATTACTCGAGAAACTATACCACTTGTTGATTTTCTTGTTTATATAATTGTTTTATTTATGTATTGTGAAACAAAATGTTCATGTACAGTGCGTCCCAGAAAAATCGAAACCGAGAAGTATCGATGTTTTATCATAACTTAATCACAACCATAATTAATGAATGATACATATTTGGAAAGCTGAGAGTCTCCGCTTTCAGTTGATGCTACTCAGATTATGCATATTTCACGCATGAGTGATTAAAAGCAATTTGAAGGAAGGAAACCAAAAAGACATTAGGCGGGCGGTATCTGAATTTCGAAGAAAAATTCACATTTCTAGAAAGTTGAGTTTCTGCCCTTTCATATGACACCTCAATCAGGAAAAATGAGAGAGGAATAACAAAGTTCTGTTTGTTTAAAGTAGCCCTTACATTTTCATAATTTTAACAAACGAATTTGTTTTCACTGGGTGCCTGCCGTAGCAAAAAGCAGATTTGACAAAAGACTTAACTCCGTTTCGTTGACAATCAGCCATGCATGAAGACTCTCGTCTACGGCTGATTGTCAACGAAACGGAGTTAAGTCTTTTGTTAATTTCGTTTATTGATACGGCAGGCAGCCAGTGAAAACGAATTCGTTTGATAAAATTATGGAAATGCAAGCACTACTTTAAACAAACATAACTTTGTCATTCCTCGCTCATTTTTCCTGATTGAGGTGTCATATGAAAGGGCAGAAACTCAACTTTCTAGAAATGTGAATTTTTCTTCGAAATTCAGATACCGCCCGCCAAATGTCTTTTTGGTTTCCTTCCTTCAAATTGCTTTAAATCACTCATGCGTGAAACATGCATCATCTGAGTAGCATCACATAAAAGAGGAGACTCTAAGCTTTCCAAATATGTATCATTCATTAATTATAGTTGTGATTAAGTTATGATAGAACATCAATACTTCTCGGTTTCGTTTTTTCTGGGACGCACTGTATATGAATGAAGTTTACTAATCAATTCAAACAGTGCGTACAGGAGCATTGCTTGGCAACGGAATTATAATAGTATGTACCGTTAAATCATAATCAAAATCATGTCAATCTCTTTCTCCATTTGTGCTCCATTAAGGATTGATTATTTTGTCTTATGTCTTGACGATGGATTGTCAGATTAAAAGATACCATGTCATGCTCATCAGAAACTTGCTTTATCGTCTAAATTGTAATGGTTGAGGGAAACAATATATCGGTGAGACATATTAATGAAGAATGACAATCCATCGTCATCACATAAGAGATTTATAAACAAAATCAAACCCTTAATATAAGTAAACATGTATCAAGGTATGTAAAAAGAACAAATCCAGCATTTGATGTTATACCTTTCTTTCAATGAAAACACAAGATGAAACTGAACGTAAGACTAAAGACGATTATCTCATAAATTTCTTTCAGCCAGAGCTTAACAGTTCTAACTTCAATTATTATAGAGAACGATGCGGTATTAAATGAATATGCATGCATAATGTATTTGTGATGTAAACAAGTTTTACTGATCTTACAAAATACACATTACATGTATAATGTAGTACAAAATGGAGATAGAGATGGACATGTCGTGATTTTTTACTAGGATGACATAATATGATAATCCGTTGCTAAGCAACGCCCAGTTATAGCGCAATTCACTTGTATGCATTTTTTGTATACATTTTGATGCACTTGTTTGTCATTTGTAATTTTGAATTTACAATCTGACGGAGTAAATTGAAACCTGTCATAGTGAAGAAGTGAAATCTCAAGGATTTTAATTTCAAATATTTTATCATTATTTTTAAATTACCTTGACGGAGGATTATCCAAATGTATATATTGTAATATTTGTATATGAATTATAGGCCTATGTAATATATATATATAAATATGGGACGAAGCCCTAAGGGCGAAATTTGTTATACAATTTCTTCGTGTACGGAGCATCACTTTTTCTTTTATTTGTGTGGGTATATATATATATGTTACACATTTATCCAAGCTTCGACATAATGATTTTACAAAATTTAGAAAGATTCTTTAACTGTTTATCATAATTAATATAAAATAACTGATGACATTTGAAAATGTTAGGTTTTTTTTGTAATAATATTTCTTATGTTATCAAAGGCTGGACATACAAGAAGATAATGAAATTCATAACGCTGTACTAAGAGATCACATAATGAACACAATTCTAGAGGCTGACTAGGCGTATAACGGCATTTTAAAGTGACGGGCAGATGACTACTACCACATCGAAATTTTTACAAAGAGATCTTCTGTCTCTAAAATCCAACTTGAACAAAATTAATATTGTTCCATACCAAATTCCTGTCTAAAAATCCTATAACTGAATCATAAGCGACTTGTATCAGGTTCTTCATTCCAGTTTTGCAAATAAATGTCGTTAATAAATCTACGATCCATAGATGATTTCGCCATCTCTTTTATAAGGGGATATTTTCAACCCATATATTTGACATTCCGCTTAAGACTAAGATACTTCGGATTTTCATAATTCACCTCGATTCAAATTCACAATTATCGTATAGTTTGCGTAACAAAGTACACGTGAGCCTAGATTTCTTTCCCTGAGTAACTCTAACAATTTATCAAATGCCTCTCCAGTTTACTAGTCAAAGCATATCTACAAACTTTACTATACACCATACAATTTGCAGTGCCATGGCTCGATTTAAGCAGGGTTTTGATTAATTTCCTATAATGCACTTCAATACTGTAACAGTCTTCACACCAATACAATAAAATGGGGATAATTAATTAATCGAAGAGCTCATATTGAATATCAATTGGTAAAGGGCCTATCTCACTGAGCAGCGAATGCTTGCGAACGTTGCGAATTTGGATTCGCCAACTTTTCTGACGAATGTTGGCGAAAATCAGCGACATTAAGTGACGTTTAGCGACAATTAGCAACATTTGAGCGAATGTCTCCGAAAGTGTTTGCGAAAGGCAGTTGGCGACTATTAGCGACTGTAAACAAATGTTAGCGACAACTTTTGCGAAGATTAGCAACTATTTGCCAATCCTTTGCCACTATTTGTGAACGTTTGAGACCTTTTGCTAACTACTGGTACTCAATGGGTCGATTTTATAAAGGAACCATATGGTAACGTGGTCGCTAGCTTTGGCGAAACACAGAGAACTGACGAAAACAAAGAGCAAAACCGTTTAACAACCGTTTGCAAAGGCTTACGACTGTTTTGCAAACGCTAACGACTGTTTTGCAAACGCCTGCAACTGTTTGCTGAAAATAAATTCGCAAAGAAATTTTGAACATGTTCAAAATTTATTTGCGACAAGAAAAACTGTTTACAACAAAGAAAACTGTTTGCGATCTTTCTTGCAACCTTTTACAACATTTTACAAACTCTGGCGAAACCCCAAATTCGCTACGTTCGCAAGCATTCGCCGCTCAGTGAGATAGGCCCTTAAGCACAAATTCCTAGCTTTACAAATAATTTTTCAAACCTCCACTCTTCACACCAATACAATAAAATGGGGATAATTAATTAATCGAAGAGCTCATATTGAATATCAATTGGTAAGCACAAATTCCTAGCTTTAAAAATGAGATTGATCATGCATGGCTCTCCTGGCTTGACTTACCTGTTTATTTATAACCTTACTAAAGGAACCATTATACTTAAAGGTACTATGTCCCATTTGCAGGCCAACAAAATGAAAAAGTTAAATTCCAACTGCATTTGAAAGATAATACTTATTTAGAACTTCCCTAAAAAAGGTGAGGCTTGAAAATGTCTTCAAGTGGGAAAATAATGACTATTAGTTGTCAAATCGACTTTAGGGCTATAGAGCCCAAAAGTAATAGTCTTGATTTTCAGACAATTGTACCGAATGGTCATACGTTTTATGCTGCGCAAAGATTCAATCAGTTTAATCTTGGCCATCACAAGAAGTGGGTTATTAATGTAGACAAATGCTCATGTACCCTTTACAACTCTTTTTATGTATGTTATTACCAAAGAAGAAAAAAAGCCAGTCAGTCACTCAATAGTGTCTGACAGTGAAGTCTAGCAAGTAAACGGGTTTCCTTGCATAATTTGAATATGAGGACACTGCTAACGTTTAAATTTCACAGATAGGAGATACATGACATATTCATAATTCCTGCAAAGTTCTACAGAATTTGAGGTTGGTTGCAAAAGGGACATAGTACCTTTAAAGCTAGTACCAAGATAAACTGTATTCATCAGCAACATTAATCTGACTAACATGCAACAAACGTGAATTCAGGGTACATGAAGGCCTATGTATGAACTTTCCTTCGGGTGAAAATAAAATAACTTTAGCCTTACTTGCATTGACCAGTTCATTTTCAAAGCTCACATCACTGATATACAGCATATGGTTGATGGTTGATGATTTCTACAACTCTTCAGCAGATTCAGTTGTGATTATGGTGTCGCCAGCGTATACCAACACATAAAGGATTTTAAAATGATATGGTTTTACGGACCAGACTTGTTTAGGATGCGAGAAGATGATATAAGTTGTCTTCGTATCATTACCTTCTATGGTGGAAAAGAACACCGTCGTAAAGCTTCTGTCAAAATTAGGATGCGAGAAGATGAAAGAAATTGTCTTCATATCAGTTCCTTCTCCTTCGTAGCATCACGTATATACTGCATCACTAATATCCTTTGGGAATATTAGTGACATGCATTCAAACGAGAGACAATATGCTCTCCCGTATATAGTTCGTCAAGTAGATGAGAAAGCGCACGGACTAATCATCATGACTGTGTATCGTGATGTGTCCCCGCCTGTCAGTAATGCAGCTTTTGCTCGTCATTAGTATCTTCACGACCTTGATAATCAAAACCTGTCAAGAAATAGAAAAAGGACATTAACAAATTGCTGACCAAAATAGGAACAAAGGAACATCACAAATAAAAAAAGGAGATGCAAACTAGATCATTCTATCAGTAAGATAATGATGTGGATAATAAAATGGAAAGAACGCGTACGTTGCTAACTTTTGTTACAGTAAGAATACCATAATGATCATCCTTCTCCTTCATAGCATCAGTATATACTGCATCTCTAATATCCTTTGGGAAGATATTATTCTATATTTGCCACTCTCCACAGACGCAGGGGCGGCGATCCCGGAGGATGTTTATCGTCCCCCCGCAAAATTTTAAGAAGTGAAAAAAATAGCAAATACTGACTAAAGACTGCAACACAATTTTAAGCTCTGGAGGGCCCAAGAGTGCAGCGTTTAGACTAATACAAATGCAAAAATCTTCCGCTCCCTCACATAATGTCCTTCAAAATAGACAATAGTTATTGTAGAAAATTTGTATTCCGTTAGTATCACCGACAGCTCCCTTTGATGTTTGCAGATATTTGTTTTCTTTCACTTCAGCTAACGGGAAAAGGGTATTATATAATGTGAACGCTGTGGAAGCGTCGTGTATGGAACAAATAACGGGTACACAAATTTACAAGCTCTCATAACTTCAAATTAAATTCAGGTTAAATAAGGATCGCATTATATCGTGTTGGAATTTTCTTCACCTCAATTTTATCAATTGTGATAGACTACAGCAGTCTTAATGACTTAATGCGGAATCCAGTCTGGAGTTTTTAAGTTCCTCTTCTTGTGTCCATAAGTACTTGGTCACGACACATTCAAGACGTTATGCCTGCTAATTTTCCTTTTATGAGCAGAAAAAAAGATATCGTGTGCCATTAATGCTAGGTTTACTTTATGTGGCCATGGCAGCTCCGTTTGCCCGAAACGTAGTGCGCCGTGGGATTTTGGCAATTTTTTCTCTGTATTCAATTTTTGTTAATGCTATGTTCCCGGCTGCGCATATTTTTTTTACACAACTGTTTAGCCATTTTCGCGAAAAAAAATCCAAGAAGTGCTCTGGTGAAAGAGTCTAAGTCGTCAGTGCACTATATTATGTGCAAGCACGTGTACACCCAGGGAGCGCATATTTTTTTTACACAACTGTTTAGCCATTTTCGCGAAAAAAATCCAAGAAGTGCTCTGGTGAAAGAGTCTAAGTCGTCAGTGCACTATATGTGCAAGCACGTGTACACCCAGGGAAGGGAAAATGATAGCTAGGGAAAAAAAGGATAGTGGAGAGGATATGGACAGAGGCGGCGGAGCGACTTCCAAAGTGGGGGGGGGGGGGGGCACCAACAAAAAAGGGCACTTTCTGGGAAAAAAGGGCACCTACAAAGGGAAATCTCAAAGCGAAAATAAACAATTTTTAGACATTGGTATATATACCCCTAAAATTTGATGACATTATCAGGGATGATTTCAATAGTTGTTTCTCTTTATACATCGTATAAAATATTGCTTTTTAAAGCATCATACCTTGCAGTTGGGTGTGATGGTCGAAAAAATCATTTGCGAGCGAGGAAAAATATAAGATTTGTGAGGTCACAGTGCGAAAACTACATCTTATAAAGAGGAAAAAACCAATCCTCATCGGGTTATAAATGAGCACATTTTCATAACAGCAAACTGAAAAGACCTTTGATAGTAATTACATAATTATAACATCTATAAAATTAATGTGAGCGAGCGTAGCGAGCTAGCTTTGGGAGATATTGCTCTTAGTCGCTTGAAATTAGGGGCACGTTTAATGATGAGAGGAAAGGGAGACACTTATCGAAGGGATAAGACACATATTAGAAAATAAAATGAGCACGTGTCAAAGTACAAAGGGTTATTGGATCCCTGAGGTGATACAGGTATCACAAAACAGAGGTGAAAATGGGGCACTCACCAGGGATGAAAAGGCACTTATGAGAATGGAAATTGGGCATTTGTCGACGGAAAAGAGGCAACCATCAGATTTTGATAGGGGCATTTATGAAAAAGGGATAGGTTTCTCATAAGAAAGGAAAAGGGGCACGTATCATTGTTAAAAAAGGTTAATTATCAGAGGTGAAAAGGGGCACTGATCGCACCTGAAAAGGGGCAAACACCATATTATGAAAGAGGCACTTATGAGAATGAAAAAGGGGCATTAATAATAAAGGGAAATGTGCATTTGTTGAAAGAAAAGGAGCACCGATCAGATTTTGATAGGGGCATTTATTGGAGGTGAAAGGGGGCGCTTATGAAAAGCGGAAATTATGAAGAAAAACGAGCATTTATTAGGAAGGAAAAGGGGCACGTGTCAAAATAAAAGGGGGTGTTATTAGAGATGAAAGAGCACTTATCAGGAGGAAAAGGGGGCACTTGTCAAAATAAAACGATTGTCTCTCAGAATTGAATAGGGTCGTTTACCAGACATGAAAAGGAGCACTAGTAGGAGAATGAAAAAGGACTATTTTCATAGGTGAAAAGGGGCATTTATGAAAAGGCGAAGGGCTCTTTGTTAAATGGGGGCACTTATCTTAAGGAAAGGGGGCACTTATTAGAATGAAAGGGGGCACATGTGAAAATATAAGGTGCGCTTATCCGAGTTAAAAAGAGGTAGTTATTAAAAGGGAAAGGGGCACTTCTTACAAAGGAAAAGGGGCAATTGTCAAAGTAAAAAGGGGACCTCTAAGATTTGAATAGGGCAATTATCAGAGGTGAAGGAGGCGCTTAACAAAAGTGAAAAAGGGGCGCTTCTCGTATCCGAAAAGAGGCACTTACTAGAGATTAAAAAGGGCACTTATGAGAATGGAAAATAGACACTTATTGCAAAGGAAACTGGGAACTTGTCTAGGAAAAGAGGTACGTGTCAAAATAAAAGGGGCACATATCAGAGGTAGAAAGGAGAGGGGGCACTTTTAAAAATTAACAGGGGCACATATCAAAGTAATAGGGGCACTTTTTATGTAAAAAGGAGCGCTTCTTACAAAGTAAAAGAGGCACTTTTCCCATGGAAAAAGGGGCACTTTTGGGTACTTTAAAAAGTGGGGGGCACTGTGCCCCCCTGCCCCCCCGGGTCTGCCGCCTCTGGATATGGAGAAGGAAAAACAAGGAAATACATAAGAAAAGAGAAGAGGATAAGTCAAAGGAAGGACATAGAAATACACAATTGAAGAGCTAAGAGGATCATAGATCTAGACTAAGGGAAAACAGGGAAGTACATCCGGAAATACATAAAGAAGGAGAAAGGGAATCTATCAGATGAAAACAAAGAAATAGATGACGAAGGAGAAAAGGATAAATTGAAGGAGAAACAAAGAAATACACTGAAACAAAAGAGGAAGGTTAGAATAAAGGAGAACAAAAGAAATACATAACGAAGGAGAACTGGAGGATGGATTGAAGGAAAAACAAAGAAATAAAGAAGGTTAGAATAAAGGAGAACAAAAGAAATACATAACGAAGGAGAACTGGAGGATAGATTGAAGGAAAAACAAAGAAATACATAACAAAGGAGAAAAAGGATAGATTGAAGAGAAAAAAAAGAAATACATGACAAAAGAGAAGAGGAAAGATTGAAGGAGAACACAGAAATGCATCATGAAAGAGAAGAGACAAATAACGAGTATGTACACATGCATGTACAGCTAAATCCATCAAAACTGCTAATGGTAATGTTAGACTCTGTCTCTAGTCGTTTGCACAGTATATTTGACTGAAGTGGCTAAACAGTTGTGTAAAAAAAATATGCGCTTCCCGGCTATCACGATTGGCGCCACGATTGGAATTGTTGTCTTAATCGTGAAGTAATTGCGGTGATCCTATCAGATATTATAAGATCTTGAGGTCAGTCGTGGGAATCGTGTTTATCGTAGGAAACTTTTGGACCGCTAAAAAAAATTATACGATCAACACGATTAATTGTCAGTCGTGGGAATCGTGTTTATTGTAGGAAACTTTTGGACGGCTAAAAAAAATGATATGATCAACGCAATTAATTGTCAGTCGTTGTCATCGCATCAGATCGTAACAAAAAACAACATATCGCATCTAATCGTGCTTCCTAATCGTGGTGATCGGGATCAACCTTGGAAAAGGCAAACACCACGCTCTGTTGAAATGCAGTGGCGGATCCAGGGGGGGGGGGGCACGTGCCCCCCTCCCCCCCCCGGCCAAAAATATATATTGAAATCAGCCCCAAATTCGCCAAAAATGTACTGGCAAACAGGGACGTGCCCCCCAGGCCAAAAAAAAAAATGAGTGAGCACTCCCCTCCCACCCTCCCCCCCCCCCCCACCCCACTGAGCGAATTTGCGGCTGGCGCGACTTTCAAATATTCGGGAGCCCCAAACAAAATTAAAAATGTGCTTAAAAAACGTTACCATCAATGGTAAGTTTTCTGCAACGGGGCCCAGATCAATTAAAACTTGCAAAGGTTATTCCTGCTTTTATTCCTGCTTTGGTACTAAAGAAAATGTTTCTAATTAGTGACCTTTATCTATACTCCCTGCTTTCTCAAAGATTTTAGAAAGAGCTGTTTATAATCGCCTTTTTATGTTTCTGAAGAAGTGTAATATTATCACTGAATGCCAATATGGCTCTAAACTTCGGCAACCATTGTCATGTAATGCAATATTATGCATTTTATTTATAATGTTTTGTTTTTTTGTTGAAAATAATCATATCTTAATGGGCCTTATTTTTAGATTTAAGTAAAGCATTCGATACATTAGACTACATTATTTTATTAGAGTAACTTTCAAATGGTTTAAAAGTTATTAGGAAAATAGAACCCAATTTGTACAAATAAACAAAGATAAGTCTATTACCGAAATATTTCAAGTATTCAATCTTTTTAAAACATTTTTTATTTCACATCTCTTTCAACACACATACAAACAAATCATTATAAATTAAAACAATATAAATATTAAAAAACATTCATTGACATGGTACTGTGAAAGAAGGATGAAGGGTGGTGGTTGCGAGGAATCAACAAAGGCCATTTGCCTGTCAAGGTTAATCCCCTAAATTACCACCGTTCAAGAGAAATACATTATACAAAATATAAAAACTAAAAACAATCATACAAACAGATATTTGTAAGTGGAGTGCCTCAAAGATCCAACATTGGACCTCTTTTATTTATTATTTATGTTAATGAAATGCGCAATATTTCTGATAAATTGAAGTCTATTGTATTTGCTGATGACACAAGTGTTTTTATGTCTCATTCTGATGTCCAGGTTTTACAAGATGTTTTTAAGCCAGACATTTTGAAACTTTCTAATTGATTTTTATATAATAAGTTGATTTAAGATTATGCTATAGTGTTTCTTACTCTGATTGTACCTGATATTATGTTTTAGAATGTTTTTTTTTCTTTCTGTTCTTGTTTCTTTTTTCCTGTACACTGTTAGAACGGTGTTTAAAATATTACTGTTTAAAAGAATGTTGTTTAAAAAAGTAAACAACGTTGTTCAAAATCGAAAAATCAGTGCTCGATTGACTTAAACAACTATGTATTAAAAGAAAAAAATATTTAATTAAACAGAGTTGTTTAAAAAGTCTCGGGGGCGTCGTTGATATTTTCTCGATACGCGATTGCAATTTGCGCACACACATGCGATATGCACAAAGTACGTACATAATACATGCATGCAAGCATGCAGTGCTAGTGTGCAGTGCAGACGAAAATGGCGGAACACGGGGCAAGGCGACGACTTGGTTCTTCTCGGCTTCGCCTATGGGGTTTAGGTGAAGTTATAGAGACAAATAAAAATGTTGTCTGTCACTGCCATAAATATGATGAACAAATGTTGAAGTAAATTGGCAACAAGCTCTGCATGTTACAGTGTATAAATCGTTGTGATTATTGCAGGAGTTGTTCCAGTAGGTCATTTCACAAATTCAAACAACCAGATAATAACCATTAAATAGTTCTGTTTAAAATTTAAGCAACTCCTTTTAAACAACCCAGTTGTGCAGTAATACTGAATAAACAACAGTTGCTTAGTAATTTAAACATTATTGTTTAAAATTTAAACAACTTGCTTTAAACAACCGAGTTGTGCAATTTTATTACTAAACAACTGTTGTTTAAAAGGTTTCCTAATTTGTAAACAACTAAGTGTTCAAAATGTAAACAACCTTAATTTGTTTAATTTTTAAACAACGTTGAGCGATTCACCGGTTAACTCGGGGTTGTTTGAAATTTTAAACAACTTGTTTAATTTTTTTCTAACAGTGTATGTGTGTGTTTCACGGGTAGGCTTTCTTATATGGAATCCCTCCTTTCTGCCTTTCCCACATGCTCTCATTAGTCTCATAATTATGCCAAATGTAATTTTTTATCACCATCTTGTTTTTTTTTTATCATTCCATTCTGTATTTGTATGTTTTAAATGTTTTTAAGAAGAGTGTTGAATAAACTTTGAATTAAATTGTGGTAAGTAAAGTTTTCATCTAATGAGTCTTTGATAAATCTTCTGATCCATGATATCTGTCATTTCAACTCCACCATCCTTATACAAATGCCATATTTGTTTTGTTCTTATTTTGCCAGGTTTATTACCCTATCAGGAAATATTTCTCACCTTCTATTACAATTAAAAAACATTTTTTAATTTATCTGCTAAATTTCTCTCTCTGCCGGTTTTAGTTTCGTTGTTTTTCATACTTCAATAGTTCTTGTAATCTGGCTACTGCATAACATGATGTTAAAACATTTTAAGAGTAATAAAACACGTAAGTCTCTTTTCCTTTAGAGTGAAGAAACTGTTGCAATACTTTTGTATATATCTTTTGTTAAGTTACAAAATCTTTGAATGGTTACTTTCACATAACCACGAATGAATGAACTCTACCAGAAGAGTTTTTCTTTTTACTATACATCCGTCTCAAATGAGTAATCCAGACAAATTTAATTTCCTCTATATGTCCTATTAAACCTTGTACTAAACAACTCTTCCGTCAGGGAAACATTCATGTTCTTTTACTTTCTATATCGAAAAATGCTCGAACTATAATGATCAATTTGCTCTCAGCATACTAATAACCGCGATTTCAGTAGTTTATAGTTTTCTATAACAAAATATGCTCGAACTATAATGATCAATTTGCTCTCAGCATACTAATAACCGCGATTTCTGTAGTTTATAGTTATATGCTCGAACTATAATGATCAATTTGCTCTCAGCATACTAATAACCGCGATTTCAGTAGTTTATAGTTTTCTATATCAAAATATGCTCGAACTATATGATCAATTTGCTCTCAGCATACTATTAACCACGATTTCAGTAGTTTATAGTTTTCTATAACAAAATATGCTCGAACTATATGATCAATTTGCTCTCAGCATACTAATAACCGCGATTTCAGTAGTTTATAGTTTTCTATAACAAAATATGCTCGAACTATGATCAATTTGCTCTCAGCATACTAATAACCGCGATTTCAGTAGTTTATAGTTATTGTAACATGTTAATGATAACACGTTTTATGAAACAGAACATTAAGAATAATAATGGAGATAAGAAATACGAGAGTTCAGACATGAGACTTAGTAGCCGAGAGCTGAAGGTGCTCTTTTGTAAAAACTGATTTCATTGAAATCATTATGGCTTATTATGTTCTTCATGACATTTTTCATTACGCAATATCTTGGCATATTAAAAATCATGAAAAATGAGTTCGTCATCGATCAATAAATTGTCAGTGCACGCTATCGTATGTTTATTAGCAATAATAATTGCTGATTATATAGGATTGTGTCATGAACACAGTTTTCATAAAGGTTCATAGACATGAAGTTATACAATTCGCCTGGGGCTGCTGTCTTGCTCGAATATGATTTTTTTACGTTTTTTTTTATTTTTTACATGACTGCTATAATATGAAAACATGTGAGTGTAAGTAAGCGGCCAGGGGGACTGACGGCTTATAGTCCTCTCCGAGGGACTAGACGTTGTAATGAGGATTAATGCCTTACCAAAATGCACCAGCGTATCTCACTGCTCATACCACTGAGCATTCGGGTCTCTGTTCCCCAATTCTTTATTTGCGGGATAGCGAAGTAAGCGAGCAAAATGTTTGACATTTTATCAAAGTGACCAGTGGAGTAAAATCTTTCTCCATCCTGTCTCTCTCCTCTTGGGTCTTCTGAAAAGTAATTGTCTGAGGGTTCTAGTGATCGACTGTACATGCTACCGACGGCCCAAGAGGATGAAGCCCCCGAGACTGATGTTACTCTCAAATCTCAATCGCCTCCTTTTCACATTTTCCCAAGAGTTTTAACTAACCAACATGGTTAATCTTATGGATTGTCGGTCTGGTGAAATCTTTAAGTCGTCAAACCGTTAAACTTGAGTCTTGTAATTTAGGCAACATACATTGTACGTCTGCTCTATTAGTCAGTACATTGATAGGGCAAGATTTCATTCATGTTTTATTTTAAAAACATTTCACTAACCATTATCTGCAACTAATGTGAAAATTAAGAAGAAATCAATTTTATTATGATTTTATGTAATTCATCATAAGTTCATTAAGTTCAACTCATAATTATAATGAAACTAAAGGCTTATTACTCGTGTCTGGCTCAATATTCTCTGGGAGTGGCAGAGGGGCACGTGTTCAAGACAGCACTTGAAGGACCGCAAAAAAAATGAATAGAGAGAGAGAGAGAGAGAGAGAGAAAGAAAGAGAGAGAGAAACTGAGGAAAGAAAAAACCCAATCATGATCCAACATGAATGAATTAATTATGGTTAGAGAAAGAAGTCAATAGAAAGCTACACAAACTTGACTCGTATATATTAATGTTCTAAATTCGTTTGACTACAGCCGATGACTATTAGTGCCAAAATGTGAGCAGCGAGGTGGCCAAAGTGAATATATATATATTCATGTTGAAAACAACATTTGTTAACATAATGATTTTTTTTATTGCTCGCTTGCTTTGCTCGCTCGATAATTTTATTAACAGGTCCGATATTCAGCCATCAGGCCTCAGCCCCCCCCCCCCCCCATGGAAATGAACAGGGTAAAGTGTATCACGGGGGATTGTATATGGAAATGAAGACTTAAAGTGCCCTTCCTCAATTACTGAGCACGATCTGGTATCGACCAATCCTTGCATATATAGCCGTTAATATTATACACATCGTATAATCTTATCCTACATCTAAGAAAAAATAAATAAGATTATACCACTAAAGGCACTAATTCTACTTCTGCTACTACTACTACTACTACTACTACTACTACTACTACTACTACTACTACTACTACTGCTGCTGCTACTGCTACTACTACTACTACTACTACTACTACTACTACTACTACTACTACTATTACTACTACTGCTGCTACTACTACTACTACTACTACTACTACTACTACTACTACTACTACTACTACTACTACTATTACTACTACTACTACTACTACTACTACTGCTACTACTACTACTACTACTATTACTACTACTACTACTACTACTACTGCTACTACTACTACTACTACTACTACTACTTCTCTACTACTACTACAACTACTACTCTCATTACTAATACGACTTCTACCAATGATGATGACGATGATGATGATATGATAATAAATAGATAATATTAAGTTGGATACAATATCAGGCTTTTAAGCGCACTTCTAAGAAATAAAGAAAAGAAATAAGGCACAAAAACATATGTTCAAATGGATTTGAAAAGGGGCTACCGGTATTTGCCCCCCCCCCCCCCACTCCACTCACACACACACGCACACACACGCACGCACACGCACACACACACAACAAAAACTAAATCATCACTCGCACTGGATATCGTGTTTGTACACTGTCCCTGGCTAGCCTGGTACATAGCAAAAGCTCTATCCGGGTATATTCTTAAAAATCTGTTATTCATATGCCAAACGAATATTCATAACGATGAGAACTGCAAAAAAAAAATCGAGCGCCATCTGTCGAGTGTTTTTATATATCGATACTAGGGTCTACACCACAACTGGTTTTCTGAATCTTCGTCGGCTGTCATATGTTCTGTTATTTTTAGACTAGATCTTGTACCTTCTATACCATTTTCCAGTCGGCATAGCTTCTATACAGTGCTTGTGCTTCATATATAGCCTGACTAGGGCTAGATCTACATGCATTATCTGGACATAGAATCAAGAAAATGGCGAGTGTTGCTATGAAAAGTGAAACGACACGGCTGGGTTCTGGTTTGGCCAACAAGAACTATGGACGCTCATATGGGGCTACAATGAAATCACAACAAGAGACATTTATCCAGCATGAAATACAGCCAGGAGAAACGCTTCAGGGAATTTCTATCAAATATGCAGTGCCGGTAAGAATGAAACATAAGATATTGATTCTCATTTGACATGTTCTTGAGTGACAATGATATTTAAAGTGATTTTGTGTTTTAATTTAGAGTTAGACTTGCTATCGGTCACTTATCAGTCAGAATTCAGAGCATTCATGCTTCACACAGAACAAAGTGACAGCAAAAATATTACAATGATTGATGACAGGCCTGGCCTAGTATATTCACACAATATGTTCTACAGTTGTCTAGATACATACAATTTTCTTTATGTGATCACTGATGAGAAATAAATCATGTGTCAAGATTGAGGTATAGGTCTAGGTCTAGATCTAGAGATCTAGAGGGGAGTTTATATTTGTTTTTGCAAAGTGAAAATGAAAATATGAAATGAATGATCAACGTAAATGAAAAATCAACCTGTCTGTACAGACGTTATGTTTTCAGGCAGGGTGGTCATCAGAGGGGATGATTACAAACGGTACATGTAATTCAAACAAGTTTGCCTACTATATTTGATGAATCTGTTTTTATTCTGTCTTACTGTAATTCCTGAGCGGGATGATACTTTTTTTGGAAGGTACATGTAGATGTACATGTCTAATGCGATGTAGAAGAATTAGAAATTTATAATATCATTTCATTATTATTAGTAGGAGTAGTACCGGTATTAGTAGTAGTGTATCATTAAAGATAAAGTTGAGTTCTGGTCATGCGATTGCATTGTGAAAGAAAAGGTGTGGAATATGGATCAGAAAAAGTAGATAATGTAGCATGTACTGTACATGTCGTAAATATCGGTGTAAGGTTCTGGAGTCACTAAAATCATAATAAATCTGTCCCAGTCCTGGTAAAGTAATAAGCACTGTACACAGAAAGATGTACATGGGACTACACAAATGGTGTCGGGGCTACTTACCTTGATTTCCTTATCTTTCTATGCTCATTACTCAGCCAGTATACATTTTCTACCAAAAATTGTTTGGCAAAAGACATTTATTTCTAATCTTGAACATTCAGCGTAAGTTTCATTTGATTCTGTGAGAATTCATTTTCTATTTTTTTACCAGAAGTCCAGAACTCAAGTTTATCTTTAAGTTGATGTTGGAAAATGTTTTAAATGACAATTATTCATGGGGGTCAGCGATATTTGATGCATATTTTTCATGGACTTCAAGGATAAAGATGACAGCTTTTTTTCTCTTTTTTTTGGTCAAGTGTCTGTACACAAACATCAGTTACCCGTTACTCACTGTCATATGAAGTTTCTCCAATTACTAATTAGTCTTCAAGTGCTCTTGTAATTCCCCAATGAAACTGAAAGACATTTTTCAGTGGTGCAACATTCATACCGGGTAACTCTGTTGATCACAATGAATGCAAAGAGAAAAAGAAAAGAAATTACATGTATTTGTGTTCAAAAATAGTTGTTGAATATGTACATGTAGTATGTACAGATGTATACATGCACTTGTCTATTTCACTTCTTTTGTAATACACAATGTATACCACCTGATACTGGTAGTGGTGTTGGAGCAGGGTTTAGTTTAGTTTAGTTTCATTTCTGGTTCTGCACTTAGTCACTTCCTGAGAGCTACAGTCAATGGACAGGTATTAGTACATCTACAAAAATGTACATGTATGTGACTCATGCGTCATTGTCTTAACCTTTTAGTGTATTGTATTTGTATACGTACATGAAGGTCATTAAAAAGAAAAAGAAAGAAAGAAAGAAGGGGTTTGGTTTTAAATTTGGCTTGGCTGTACATGAACATGTAGCCAGGGCTCACCAATTGAGCATTTTACTACCATGTTCATGTACTGTACAAACCTGTATGATGAAGTGGGTAGTGTCATTTTGCTACTTGATTCTCCTTTTATTTTCTATATATCTATTAACAATTTAGTTAACATTTTTTTTTTTTTTGGCACCAGCTTACAATGACAGACAGGAAAAGTTGAAATTACAAATCAAGTAGGAAAGAAGACATCCTTTTTGGCATTGATTGAATTAATTAAATACGCATTGTACAATGTACAGTGTAGTTCCAGTTTTTACCTTGATTTAATAGTCGAAATTGGAAGAAAACAATCATGTTTTGCGTCTTCACCCGCTTTCCTTTTGTTAGGCCGCCTGCATTTTTTTTCTTTCTTTTTTTTCTTTTTTTTCTTTTTTTTCTTTTTTTGATGGAAAACTTGAGAAACATACTGCTTAAAAGATCTGTTTCAGAAAAAATCAAAATAAATATAGTGAAATCATTATTATGGCCTACCGGTAACTTTCTGTTTCATCTTTCCCATGCAAACCCCATGTCAATTTCTGAGTCCAAGTGGCTGACTGACATCTTTTTTTCTTTGGTAATAACATACATAAAATGAGCTGTAACAGGTTGTCTACATGTAGATTAATAACCCACTTCTTGTAATGGCCAAAATTAAACTGGTTGAAACTCTATGCAGCGCAAAACGTACGACCATTCTGTAAAAGGGTCTTAAAAATATCTGACTACTACTCAGGTGATTGCAATCATTTACATGTAAGTCGATTCGACAACTAATGGTCGTTATTTTCCCACTGAAAGCCAATTTCAAGCCCTTTCGTTTTGAGGGAAGCTCTAAATTAGTATTGTCTTCCAAATGCCGCCTGCAAATGGGACATACATGTAGTACCTTTAAACTTTAGAATTGTCCATCTGCATCTCCTTGTTGGAGATTTCCTGCAGGTTGTGTTAACTTACTTTTGTCACATGTGTAGGTTGGACAATTCAAGTACCGTACAAGATTCAGTTACCTGGCTTCAGTGCACTGTAGTCTAGAGTAATTCCTGTTTTGTCATTTTCAAGCTACCTACCGGTACATGTTTGTGGAGGCACTTTCTAAACATATGAATAGGTATTGGCCAGGATGTTTGAGATGTCTCTCATATACATGTACTGTAACACACTTGTGGTAAAGTTAAGTAAGATATGAATGTTAAAAAACCCATAATAAATGGGGTATGTGCACCTAGGCTTTATAGGAAAAATATTATAAAGTAAGAACCTGAAAATAAACACCCTCTCACATTCCCTGGCAAAAATCATCCTACCAATGATGGACAATGGCCATTCAACCAACAAAAACAACAACCTGACCAGATAATTTTGACAAATTTTCTTTCCAGGTTGAACAAATTAAAAGAGCTAACAAGCTTTTCAACAATGACATCTTCATGAGGAAGTACCTGAGTATACCGGTAGGAGATCAACCCTTACCGGCCAACGTACTAGAGAGCGCCACGGCCACAGCTAACGGTAGTCCAGCCAGGAGAGGACCTTCGACAGCCAAGAGGAGAGAAGGTAGCTCTGAGGATGATGAAGAGAATGGAGGCAAAGTGGAGGAGGACGACAGAGACGTTACCATGGACTTCTTTAACCGCATCGACAGACAAGTGAGGGAGAAGAAGCGCAACCTCACGAAGATAGAGAAAAACAGCAGGTAGGAGTTTTGATTATGTGACATTTGCTGTGGGGCCAGTTGCTCAGTGCTCAAAGTTGTACACTAGTCAAATTTCTGACGTCACCCTTTAGACCCAGCATTGTACTTAACTCTAACTTCAAATGTAACCTAAACCTTAAAGGCGTCGTTTAACAATGTGAAAGCTGAGATGCACATCCCAACATGTTATCAGTGTCTGTGATATTGTGTAATATTGAAGCCCTAAAATTGCGCTTCAACAGGATCAAGAAGTGCCTCAAAAAAGTAAAAATCTTTGAGTGACCAGTTTTACCATACTCGTTTGCCCCAATAGACTGTAGTGTTATGAAAACTGATAGGAAAACGCAAAATTTTATCTTGATTTCCAATCATAAATATCTTGATAATCAGACAGACGATTGGCTAGTCATGTGGTTCCTGACTGACCTAAAGGTTTATAATTATCATTGCAGCATGAGCTAAATCCAGGACGTCTCATTCCAGTAAGTACCGGTACTGTTTAGTGAAACAAGCCCCTGGCATCTGATATACCCTGTAGGCAATGTGATTAAAAAGACAAAATGATGAACTCATGTTTATCTACATGAACATGTTAGTCTCCTAACTTAAGATTTAAGAACAACAGGGTGGTTCCTTTCCATGCTTTACAATATTGACGAAATGCTCACAAAACCATTTATCATTTTCTTCACAGTATTGGTGAGATAGAAGCTATGACACCCAATATCCAGTCTGCCCCCTCACCGTCCCAGAGCTACAACAGGATAGCCGAGGGGGGCAAAGCTGCCGGGGAGAGCTACCAACTCAGCGCTGTTACCGTGGCAACAGAAGGCAATTCCAACCTGGTGGAGACCACGCCCCCTGTGGAGGTGGGAGGATCCAACTCACCCTTGCTAGGAGGTAGGGGAAAGCGTAAAATGAAGAGTGCGGATAGGAGTTGGCCTGTCTGAAATGCACCTGTGCCTGTCATTGAATGTCCACCAACCAATGTGCTTTGTACTTTCTTGTGTGCTCCTCCTGTCCATTCACCGTAATACTATATCCAAACTTCCGTCTCAGTAAGGGGCACTGATCCTTAGGAGTGGGGAGGGGAGGGGGAGGGGGATGGGCATCTTGGGAAGTCCTCCTCCACCCCCCACCAATTGCAGGATCAACTCTTGTGTACATGAATTCTATGCTGTGTGCTATTCTGATTAACATGTCCCCCCCCCCCCTCCTATCCTGACAATGGATCAATGCCCCTAATGTCAACATCTCTTTAGCTTTTTTTGTCTCAAATGAACCTTACTATCAATTTCTGCTTCCAATTATTGACCCAAAGCTGGAATATACAACTTGGATGTATATTTGAAGGAAAAGCTTTAGGAGAACAAGCCAAGCATTTGCTGACCTCAAAAAGCCTTTTGCAGTATGTTTGTGATATTGTAAATCTTGTTTTAATGCAATCAAATGTATGTCTGCCAGTGGTAAATGTTCATTTCTCTTTTGTAGTTGTATGTTTGGAATGAAATTTAACCAAACACAAAATGTTGCACAAAAAGAATAAGAATTGTCACAGCGTACAAGTTCTCCATACAGCATTCACATACATTGTATCACCTTGTGTTACATGTACATGTCCAAAAGTACACCACACCTATCCAAACTCCAGACACTAAGGATAATTTATGAACAATAAACCCACAGATTGCCTCTTGCTTGCTTGAAAATTTAGTGTGCACTGAATCTGATGTATATTCCAGCATCTTGGCTTACTTTCAATGCATAGTAATGTTTTTTTTTAGTGTTGCCTTGTTTGTCATCAGTATACCAATATATTTGTATTTGTGTAAATATTGGCTGTTGATTGAGTGCGTACATGTACCTGTAGTTACTCGTGTTCAAGGTTTAGAAGAATAAGGTCACTGCAGATAATATACATGTATAGTGTACCATCATGAAAAACAGGAAGGCGGTGCAAATTTACTTCATAATCGAGTCTGATGTGAGAGCATTTACATGACATACACTGTACATGTACATGTCATATTTGTTGATCACATCATTGTCATCATGACAACAAAATACATAATGTACCACGTTACCATATTCCAATCTGAAATCATATTTCACTTACTTGCAATGTGCATCATGTTACACTGTACATGTACATGTAGCTCTCTTTTTGTTGATATCCCATAAAATTGCTTGCAAAGAAGAAGAAAAAAACATTGCTCATAATATTAGTAATTACTAGCAGTAATGCAACAGTCATTACTTTGTGTTATGTGAAAGCTACACGAAATATCAACTCATTTGAACTCATGTTCAGTAGCTTTCAGTTTTTGTTTTTTTTCTCAATTTATTAATAAATTCATGCAAAGAGGAAAAGCAGAGTGAAAAACAGAATTTCTCTAAATGCAGCCTTCATACAATTATACACTGAAACATTTATAATGCTGCTGTTCTGATTTTGTCTTGATGCCATGCATAAAGGAATATTATATAAGAATATAAATTGATGTTGCTTTGATGGTTTTTTAAATATTTTTGTTGTTAAGTTTGTATATGTAAATATATGTTCATTTTGTTTTCATTATGACTATCTGAATTTCGTCCACATGTACTGAACATGTTTATAAATGTGTACCGGTATGTGTATTTATGTTTATTGTTTGGGTATAAATGTACTGTGGTTTTCTTTCAAAACTGAAAAAAGGTGCAATTCTAAGCATGGATCAGTGTATACATGTAGGTGTAATACATTAAATCATGTCACTCTACAATGAAAGGGAACTTGTTTATTTTAGGGCTTGTGAATAGGTGTATTAATTGAGAAAGGAAAATATGGATGAACCTCCCATGCATTTAAAACCTACATCTCATAGCATTGTTTCAATGTATTTGATTGTATTTTCTTTCAACTTTTTCATCATGCACTTTACTAGAATACTTTAATATTTTAAAATTACCTGCAGATGACATCCTTTTTTAATTACAACACCTGTGATTAGTTATATCACCAACCATTACATTTTCTTGAGTCTCCACTTTGACCTTGGAGAAAAATTACAGGGAAAGAAAAAAAAAATCAAATTTATGTGACCAGGATGTGATATTAAACATCTTTATGTCATGAATATCTAGTAAAGATGATTTTGTTTTTACGGTTTCTCTTCAGATGAAGCGGTGAATGTACAAGTAAATACACATCATTGTCTTTGAATATGAAACCAAAACAAAGACCTACTTAGGTGCATTTTCACATTCTGTACATATTTTCTTAAGATGAAGAGGCAGATGTGTACCTTTCAAAACCAACAATTATCCTTGAAATAGTCAAAAAGAATATATTTTTGAGGATCTAGGTTGAAAGGTTCTTCACCTATTAATTGTACATGTACATGTACATGTACATGTAGATTTGAAGATTAATGTACATTTCAAGACCAATAATTCTCATTGAATATGAAAGAAATTAAAAGATGCTTTGTACGTAGCAGGCAATCATTGCATTTCAGTCGCATTTGAAGTATAGTTTGAATAGATTTTCACCTGATGTATTATCATCTGTATTTATTTATTGGACACAACATATCTAGGGCACTATTATGGTACCGGTATCTATCTAGTATCTACACATATATTATAGGATATGTATTTCATTGCAATCATGACAACACTTTCAGGTTGGTTTTTCTTTGCATCTTTATTTAATTCAACTTTGTTCTTTCATTAGTTTAGTTCTTCTTTTAATGCTCTGAGTAGTATCAAGTGCAATTGATTAAAATATTTGTTTTTATAGTTAGAGGCTTATTTCTTCAGATTTTCCAGTAGTTTTAGCAATAGCATTTTATCTCATTTTTTATGTTTTGGAAGTTTACTGCTTTTCGGCTAAACGATATTTCCTGATATTTCTCTCTATTTTAAAACTCTGAGAATACCTCCCTTTTGTGCGACCAAATGATGTTAATCATGAAAATTAAATATTAGTTTGTGTTATATATTAGTGCATGTAAGTGTTCTTACAGTATTATAAATGTGATTTTAGTGTTCTATATTAACCTTATTGCTCATAAAAGCAATGTGCATTTGACTCAATTCCAAAGAGAATTTTGTTGGTTAGCTTGAGACTGTGAAATTTATTGAATACCACCTTTTTCAACACTCCATCAAATTACAGGAAGTTGGTACATTTTATAGGGAGTGCATTGATACAAATCAATGCTTGGCACATGGATTTTTGACCTTTACTATAACCATTATGTGAGACATGCATGTACGAGTTTTGCCATGCAGACCTGACTCACGAGCATCATGTACATGTGTACATTGCATTGAATGTTCACCAGCACTGGCACTGGCACTGTCCCTGTCTGTTACCTTTATGCACCTTTCATATACCCCCCCCCCCCCCTCGTGAACATTTTACTACCTTTAGTTGCATACATTTCAACCTGGAAGCAAACGCAATGCACTCAATTATTGTTCACACTGAAAGTGAAAGGAAATGACCCTCTCAAAAAGAATCTGTCAAGTGCTCAATGTGTTTGTTATAGAAGCATGTTAATGCTTTGCATTTTGAAGTACAAAATACATGCTACTGTACATAGTTTATACAATACGTATACAGCAGGTAAAGAAAATAGAAATATCCCAATTTCTGAATAAGAGGGATGTCACATTATATAACTTTAAGAACCAATTTAGAATTCATTCTAAAATTAAAATTGTTTTGGAATCCTCTAAAACCTACTGGTACCCTTTTCTGATTTTCAAGTGGCGTAAGTTTCAAAGTATTAAGTTCCATGATATCTCAATGGCTGTCTCTGGCATTGTATTTAATTTAATTTTAATTTATACACACACTTTAGTATATTTCCTCTTTATTTTTTAATTCATAATTTAAAAAATAAGATTGGGGGGGGGGGCTGGGGCTTCATAAAAGTTTATTTTCATTATGAGAATTACTATGCAGAACCAAATGTTATTAAGCTCATTGTTGTACTGGGCATGGTGTAAATCTGTTGGATAAATATATAATCTGTACCTACATGTACATGTATGTCCATGGTCAAAATTATTTTTTTATATCGTGCAAAAGTGTGTGTTTAGAATAATGAATTTTAGTCGAGTTTGACAAACCAGTACTTAATAGGTATATGTTAAATATGTCTTGCCATGTAATTTTTAAAATAAAATGAAAAATGTAATGCATCATTAAATGTCATGGTTATGTAGACTGATAACCCTGTTTTATTTTCATTATCTATATGTTGCTGGTAAATGTTTTGCTGTTGTTTGAGTTTGCTATTTAGTAGGTGAGTCATGTTGTGTACTAACATGTAACATGAACTTTTATTCATTGACAAGGAAGTTTACTGGTAGCATGTTTTTATCTTTTCATGGTTGATAAAGGTCTCTCTATCTGTCAACATGGCATGATTCGCATTAGGCTTACTTGACATGTGGTCATATTTGGGCAAGCCAAAGCTATTTTGTTGACAAAAATTATTGACTACCGGTAGTAGTTTATTGGAGCTTCGATAAGAAAAATGATATGAAGTAATATGACATAGTTGATGTGAATTTAGGCTAAGAAATATTAATTCCTAGTTCCTTGTCCCTCTTCCTCCCTTTTTTGGTACCCTTCTCAATATTTTCGTTGTTTGATATTTTTGTTCTAACATTGAATTACTAATGATCTGAGGAAACTGAGATTTAACAAAAATAGTAACAGATGGATTCTAGCTTTGTTTTGAGCTTCATGAAATTAAAACAAGAAACTTGTGTTGAAATTGACCAATAGCATTGTTGTGCATAGTAAAAGAATATACAAGAAATGAATAACATAAAACCCCTTCAATAATTGTATTCTTTAAATCCGGACAAGAAACTAGGAATCAGTTTTTCTTGGCTTTATGTTCAGAACTCTGCCATACTCGGTAGCATACATAACATGGAACACAACACGACCGAATACCTAGGTCGGGCCCATTAGTGAAAACTTGTAGAACGTTAGATTTGTGGATCAATATCTAAACTTGAATGCCAAGTTCCTAACCAAAAGTCCATGTTTGCATTTTTCCTTCACAGAATATGTTTTTGTTATGTATCATCATCATAGCCTTGCATGCTGCCTTCATAGATTGTCACTGGTGACATTCAAACAAACACTTGACGAGAAAGAAGGCCAGATAAGCTTGCTTTCAAAGCAGCTATAGTTATCGAATCCAGATAATGGTTCACTGTGTTTCGGGCTGAAAATCATAAGTAAAAATTACTACGTCTAGTTAGCTTTAGGATATGACAAATAGTTTGTAGGAATTTAGATTCTTTTGAAAACATTGGAAAATCAAATTTTCCATGAACTTGATTGTAAATATCATCTCTAGAAACAAACAGATAGTATTCTCTTTATATATTTCATTGCATCTCTCTCTGTCTCTCATTCGCTCTCTTCTGAGTTTTTCCCCTTTCTTCCTGTCCATCCTGTTCTCTCAAAAGGTTTTCTCCTTGTCTCGAATAGTGTGCTTCCAATGCTTCTCAAATAGGAGATATAAAGTAGTAATGACTACTTTTGAACTACATGTATTACTTGATTTAAGAGGTCGTTCTTTTTTAATAGTCATTATTGTCGACCATACACAATGAAATTAAGTCTTATCGAATGGTTTATATTGTGTATGTAACAAGAAAATCAAGTTGTAGATGTACAACGATGAAAGCAGTTTGATTGAAAGATGATAATAACGAGTACTATAGTCGGCTGTTAGTACAAGAACAAAAATTCGGTGTAATTCCCGCATATTTATGTTCATTGATTCCCCCCAAATTAGCCCTATCCAAAATGGTTCTGCCCCATGGCATGTAGTGCACTTAACTGGTAAGATTTGCATAATTGACACGGGAATCCGCAGAAATTTGTTTACACTTGATTTTGTTTTCGTTATAAGAATCTTGACTGATTGCTTAATCAAACCTTTCGGTTGCAGAACAAGGACGTTTCTCACAGTATACGTCGTTACACAAATGTTAATCATTTTAAGGAATCTGTATTCTTAATGCAGAAATTTGACATAATTCTATTTAATGACAGATGCATTGTTAGTTCAGCAATCTCCACCACATCTGAGCACAATATTGTAGATCATGCTTCGTGCCAAAAGAAACAGATACAATTATTTGTGAACACAATATGTGGTGATGGATCATGCCTATCACTTGTATACACTCTATATCGACAACTATATGAGTATTTAATGATCATGTTTAATATGTGATTTAATCCATCGTTCCAAGGGCATTGTAAAATATTGTGTAATTACGAAACCAACGTGCACAGTTTACTCTCAACATGGCGTAAGAATACATAATATGCCCTGCTCTAAACCAGGTGCATACTTGAAAATAATATCATCTTTCAAGCAAGTGAAAGTAATCTTCATTTCATCTTTGCACGCAACAGATTCTACTTTACTTTTTTTTGTCATCGACCATTAACCACTGTCATGCTCCACACAATTGTAAACCCACATTACAAAAAGGTTAAAAATTCATCAGTAAAAATTCATTCCGCATGTAGAGTTCAACGCTCTTTGTGATCATTGACTCAAGTTGAAATCGGAGCACGAGTTTCACATTGGCTCATATACAACCAACAACTGCACACGTGTGAAAATTATTATCAAAGCATATCGTCATATTTTCGACGTTGTCGATGTATATCAAACCATCATACTGATAAGGATATATTCCGGTTTTTGCTTAAGAGGACAAAGATCGAAGTCTATTGTTTATTGCTGAGATATAATAGGCTGAAATGATTGATATTGGAAGAAAAAATCTTGTCGATTCATATCTCAGTTTTGTTATTCATCATGACTGGGATATGTGACAAACAATTATATTTCTCTTGAATCATCAAAAACAGTAGCGGTAAAAGAGTGGTCAAGTGTGACGTCATAAAAACACTAATTTTAGAGTTTCCAAATTTGAACTTCATTTTCCGAAAGAGCATCAAAAATAATGTTCGATTGTGGAAAACCAATTGAATATGTTGAGTATTGGCTGAGATATGACCATCCGAATAAATAGATTTCAATGGGAAATCACTTTTATTTTGCTGTGGTTCGTAATGTCATTAACCAGAGCAAAATAACAGTGATTTCCTATTGAACTCTATTGGTTATGATGGTCATATCTCAGCCAATACTTAATATATTCAATTGGCCTTCGACATTTGGAAATTATTTTTGATGCGCTTTTGGAAAATGAAGTTCAAATTGAGAAATTCTAAAAATATATTATTATGATATCACAGTGGCTTTGTATTCCAAATTTCTCCCCCCCCCCCCCCACCCCCTACAGAAATAAGTAGCTAGGCACAGGTAGAAATTGAATACAAGAACCCGAAGCCCCCGAAAAGCCTACAAGGTCACATCACTAGATTGTGTAATGAAAGCATGATTGTGATTAACCCTCTTAAAAGATTTGTTATTTCATATATACTTGAGTGAATTTCATACATTCTATACATTTATCTGAATATTCTATATTGTCAGAGGTACACCTTCAAGATATCACTGACAATTTTCTTATTTTCTCGTTAATCTCAGCTTGTTTAGATCACACTGTGGTTTGATACGGTAACGGTATGGATATTATTTTTATATTGTAACATTTTCATAAAAAAAAAAAAAAAAATCTATTTCCATATCCGCGTATTATATACACTCATCTCTCTTGCAAACCAAATCATTACCATGACCAGGAAGATTTTATAGGAAGGAAGAAATGTATAAGTTTAGTGGGACGTCGCTATAAAGGGTCAATTGAAATGAGGACATTAGGGATAATCAACCTTTAAAAAAAGAAGGAAAAGGGGTGGGCAATCATTTAATTCAGGCTTGAATATTGTAGTAGGGAAACATGTACGCACGCCTCATAATGATATCATAAGTGTGTCATTTACTATATTTATATTGTTTCCCTATTTAATTAAACTATTTATTAATCACGGTAACTCGCTTCAGTCTAAATGTCCTTTTTTCCAGAAGGTCCGTGATCAATCAATCAAAAAATCAGGTTGTATAATTTTATAGTGATGAAATTAACTACGAGGAAAATATTTTAATCATCTACGACGATTATCAATATATGCAGGGGCGGTGTTACGGAGGGGGGGGGGGGGGGGCAGGGGTAATTACCCTCTATCCGTTTTGTAAAAACATGAAAGAACACCCACAAATGAGAAGCCTTTTTTTTTTGGGGGGGGGGGGCTTTAATAAGCACATTTCATTTTTCAGACATTGTACCCTAATAGCAAAATAATCTATCACCTTCTCTCGAAACATTTAATTGAAGAGAATAAGAGTTCTATACCAACTACGATTGCTCTCAAGATGACACTGATTTATATACCCATCTTATACTATGATATATTTATCATATTCATTCATATTATGTAATAAGCTAGACTTCGTATAAGTCATGAACACGTCATCGATATCTATTCGTAGCTCATTAATGTTGCAGGACAACGGCTTGCTTTTAAAATGTCTCACAAATAGGATTGCCTATATAGACCTATACTAGCAGTCCAAGAACAAAATATATATGGGGGGGGGGTGGATTGTATTATTTGAAATGGAGTATCTATAATACATGTATCTGACATGTTATTCAAGTGCTTATAATGAGTGTATTCACGATTTTTATCTGACTGGTTGCGATAACAACGAGTTAATCACCCAATGTAAGAAATATGCAGGTGGCGAGTTTCCCATTAGTATCACCATAATGATATCTATCACAGGGTCGGTCGATGCTTGCATTTCCATGACCAAGATATTCACTCCGGATATGACGAAATCTGAGAAAAACTTGATAGTTCAGTTGTGAGCACTAACACAAACACACATACACGCACTACGCACACATTTTAGAACATCTCCAGTATGAACCAATGAGGGCACTCTAACTTAGAAACCTAGGCTAGTTAAAAATACGACTGTGATTTAAAAAAAAACACCGTACAAAAGCCAAAGTGAAATAGAGAGTGTAAAAGCTGTAGTTGATTGTAAGTCCATTAAAAACAACCCTAACAGTAGCTCGAACTTATCATAGGAGGAGATGTGACGAATTAAAAACATTTTCATTACTTGTTATTGTATGATTATTCATTAAGTGCCGAGGTGTCTCTTATTCAATCCAAATCGGTTTATTTTGTAGAATAATGATTTGTGAAAATGAGGTTAAAAACCTTTGTGTTAGTAAGAATTATTGTTTACACGGTATGCTAATGTTGATAAGTCTATGGTTGGTCGTTGATCGTATATCGACATAGCGGCTACAATATATACTGATTTCATCTTAGTGGCGTATCCATCATGAAGTGGGGCATGCGGATGCCCCTCCCCGATTTGAAGGCCCGTAAAAAAGTAATACTTTCATTTCAGTGAGCCAAATATTACATCGTCCGTCTTTGCCCTCGGTTCCGCCCCCTTATTATCATTATCCGGATATATAAGCCACGTACTGAACATGCTAAATCTCGAAATTCTCGATCCAATAGTTTGTGGGACCCGACTATATGAAAGAACTTGTGGATATTAAATTATTTTCCTGTGTCCTTCGTGGAAACTGTTTAATGATCAAGGAGTTCTAACTTCTTGTAAGGATTAAATTAATACAAATGACCTCAACTGAAGTGCGATAAATACTGTATAATTAGGCAGTTTGACGATGATGAGATCAATGTCATGGAATCATCACTTAGGCTTCATCAAAATGACCCACTCGGGTGACTCGGCTACTCCTATATAATGTGATTACAAACGTTATAAACCTAATCATGTCCATTTATAAGTCAGACGAGAATATAACTCAAAACCCGCTTCTCTTGTGATTTTTACCGTCTGGTAAAGCATTCTCTATTTTGCACAACTTGCTATGAAAATATAATGCCATTTTTCTTCCCATCTCCCATAAAAGCTGAACAAAATATTCTTTATGCTACGTGACGCCCTCATATAGAGTGCGTTTTGTTTGTATTGATGTACCATTTAATATATTTTGTACACCAATGATACATTCGCAACAGTGTAAAAAAAACAGTATTTTTTTCATGTGTTTATAATTTCATATTATGTTTCCAAAATAAAAAGCAAATAAAACATTGATTGGATAATGCATCTTAAGATAGGCTATTTAATGCTTCATGCTTGCAATATGTTCTAAAAAATACTTTTGATTTTTCTTCGTTTGCTTTTTCCCGCCTGCACGCTGCCCTTACCCCATCCGTCAATCTATCTGATCCAAAACACTTCTGTACACCACTACCACTACCACTACCACTACCACTACCACAACTTCCACTACCACTACCACTACCACCAAACCACTCTTCACCTCATCCCGTTAAATCCATCCATCCCTTCCGGGCCGGCAACTCCCAACATTATACTATCTTTCGCGTGCTCCCCATATAGATTATCATATACAACAGGAAACATGCTTATGAGCAATAAATAGTAGACAGGCAAGTACATTTTCATCAAATAATGGCTGTTTATTCAAAGTATATTTAGTATTGGTTATACAGATAATAATATTCGGCTGTGCTGTGTTTATGATTTGTATATAGATATCCTGTTGTCGTAATGATTCGTTATGCTTGTGACCTAGTGCAAGTACCTCCCTCCTTTTTGGTCGAATTTTCATGTATGGTTTGAAACCCTACATCACAAGGCTTCATTTTTTGGTACCCCTTCCTCCAAACAGTCATAACGTTTATATTACGTGTGTGTTATTCTTCTACTCAAGTTCACATTATTATAAATAAGAGCATAAAAATGGCCCATATATAATTATATTCACTATGCCAAAGAAAAGTATTCATCCATTCAGTGTTATATCAAGTATTATCCATAGTTACATGGTTCCTTGTTAGTCAATTATTAATGGTCTTTTCTTGCAGTAAATGTATTCATGTTGATGGTGTATATTTTGATGAAAAGATGTGACATTTTAACACAGTGGCAAAGCGCCTTAGGGGTGACACGGGGTTCTTGCCCCTGCTCGAATATTCTCCTTCACTAAAAAACTGAGATGGAGAGAGAGAGATGGGAAGGAAATGGAGAAAGAAAGAGAGAGAGAGAGAGAGATGAGAGAGAAGAGGAAAAAATATCGTGATAGGATTTATAAGCAGGTTACGACCAGACGCGGATCCAGGGGGCAGAGCGGGCCTTGCCCCCCCCCCCCCCTCCTGCCCTCCCCCCCCCCCCCCCCCCCAAAAAAAAGAAAGACGGGCTCTCCCCCCTGGCAACAACAATTTTTTTTTTTAATTGTGACCAGAAATTTACCTCTTTTTTATGCCTCCGCCACCGAAGGTGGTGCCGGAGGCATCATGTTTTCGGGTTGTCCGTCCGTACGTCCGTCCGTCCGTACGTCCGTACGTCCATCCGTCCGTACGTCCCGTTTGACCGTTATCACAATATCTCAAGAACCATTTAAGATTTAAACTTAAGACTCGGGAATAGTATTTATCACCATAGGAAGACGATCTGATTAGATTTTGGAGTACGTAGGTCAAAGGTCACAGGTCACAGAGGTCAACTTATGAAATTCCTTGTATTGAGTTTGTTAGCGCGATATCTCAAGAACCATTTGAGATTTAAACTTCAAACTTAAGGATAGTATGTATCACCATAGGAAGACGATCTGATTAGATTTTGGAGCATGTATGTCAAAGGTCAAGGGTCACAGAGGTCAACTTATGAAATTCCATACATTGAGATTGTTATCATGATATCTCAAGAACCACTGGAGATTTAAACTTCAAACTTAGTGATAGTGTGTATCACTATAGGAAAACAATCTGATTACATTTTGGGTCACGAGGTCAAAGGTCAAAGGTCACAGGGCTCATTATGTATGCAAAAACAGCTTGTGATCGCGTTATCTGAACAACCGATTGATGGATTCTTGCCAAACTTTGGTCATGTATGTATCTTGCAGAGCTGATGAACTGATTAGATTTTGGGGTCACGAGGTCAAAGGTCAAAGGTCACAGGGCTCATTATGTATGCAAAAACAGCTTGTGATCGCGTTATCTGAAGAACCGATTGATGGATTCCTGCCAAACTTTGGTCATGTATGTATCTTGCAAAGCCAATGAACTGATTAGATTTTGGGGTCACGAGGTCAAAGGTCACAGCGCACATTGTGTATGCAAAAACAGCTCGTGATCGCCTTATCTCAAGAACCGATTGATGGATTCCTGCCAAACTTAGGTCATGTATGTTACTTGCAGAGCTGATGAACTGATTAGATTTTGGGGTCATGAGGTAAAGGTCAAGGTCATGCGGCTCATTATGTATGCAAAAATAGCTTGTGATCGTATTATCATTAGAACAGATTGATGGATTCCTGCCAAACTTAGATCATTTATGTATCTTGCAGAGCCAATGAATGGTTCATAAGATCAAAGGTCATGGGCTCATTATGTATGCAAAAATAGCTTGTGGACGCATTCTCATTAGAACTGACAGATGGATTACTGTTTAACTCAGGAAATCTTGCAGAGCCAATGAACTGAGTAGATTTTAGGGTCATGAGGTCAAAGATCAAAGGGCCATATATGTATATGAGAAATTGCTTGTAATCACGATATTCTGAGAACATGTTAATGGATTACAATTGAACTTGAATTTGAAAAATTTCTTCCGTTTCGGTTTGTAAAATTGCTCTATGACGGAGGCATCATTTTCGACTGCGCGCAGTCGAATTCCATCTAGTTTTTTACTCAAGGGGGGGGGGGGGGGTGTGATTTTTTTTAAAGCTCTCTTTATGCCACCCCCCCCCCCCCCCCCCCCCACCCCCACTGAGCGAAATATTGAAATATACTGGCAGGCAAGTCGAGAAATATAAAACATAAAAGAAACGAAACTTACGGCCAATAATAAACTTGCTCTGCTTGTTGGTGTATGAAGTGGTACAACTTTCACAAGGGCAACCAGACCTGAGCATTCGGCCCTTCTAACAACCAAATATGGTCTTTTCGCGAGACTAATGTCCCCTGACAATCGCTTACAAACTTAAAACTAGACAGTTTCTTGACGGTACAGCAGAAGATAAGAAGAAGAAAAAACGTTTGCCCTGGGCTGGTATTTTTGTGATACATAAATAGCCTCTATATTTGCAGAAAAATGAAATGTAAAATACATGTATTCATGGATATCGGTATAGGACAGTGATGTTCATAGCGATGACAATATTTATGACCGATGTTCACTTCATAACTTCATTATAGTTTCATTCACACTTTTCACCTCTATTACCTTTACTTCTTCATTCCTCCCATTCATTCATAACAGGAGACAGGTCTAATGAATCATCTGTAGTCTGGTAATCACCTTCTAATTCTATACGCTACTCCCAAAAATCAACATAAGAACACCCCCCCCCCCCACTCACTCGCTTTGCACCTGTGCCCCTTGTTTTAGAGAAGACGTTAAGTTTGTTTTGGTGGTGGTATTTTGATACTTGTCCATTAGCTTTTGGGTTATTTTCGTTTTTGTTTGTTTTGTATCCAATTGTATTTCTCTTTGCTTTGGCAATGCTTAAAATGAACAAGTCCGTGATCAAGAAACTTTTCACTGTATTATGATTTTGTCATGTTTATTTCATTCCTATTGACTGTACATACTTTACCTTCACTTTAAACCATGGACCTATGCCTCTATGCGTTAACCTACACAGTTCCATTGAATCCGAAGTGGTAGTTGTCCACTTGTCCGTGTTGGTATGTAGCCCAGGGAAGTCGTCCGGATACGCAATATGGCTCCCCTTTAAAATGCTGCTTTCGGGACGTTTCGAGGGGTCGATGTTGATCGTTTATTCTAAGAAGTATGTAAGACTGACAGATCTCAGATAAATATTTTAGGAATCGACTAGAATAAACCAACATTTTACCCCCACTGACGTTATCTTGTATGTAATTTGCACGGGGATCACTACAATCATGTCGGTACTCTTATACTTGCACCTCACCTCAAAGAAATATGTTAAAACGCACACCGATCCTGATCCTGTCATTGTTCAAGCATGCAATATTATTTCTTGACGAGTTGATCATAACGATTTTCCCTACACGAGTCGATCAGATCACTTTGCAACACAATAAGTTTTTATGTCATCCTTAGTTTACAGGAATATGTTCATTGGCGGATTGGGGAAGCGGGAGGCTGCTTTGTACAAATGAACCCTCCCCATCCAAATCTGATATTTCTTTACTTATCAGAGATGAGATTTTACAAGAACCACCATTTTTTACGCATTTCTTGTCCCCCACCCTCGATAATAGTCCTGGATCCGCCATACAGATACTACTATCATAGGACACGTACCCCTTACCTATCGCCCTCCGGACAATTTTCCCCTAGTATGTCATTACCTCTGTGTGTATGTTGTCCGAGGAGTAATTGGGATAGTTTTTCAAGACGTAATTGTCCGGGGATAAATGTCCGGCTGATTTTTTGACGACCACCAATGTCACGATCATCATGAGACAAGTAGGTCTTTCATGTCTACAAAACATCTGAGGCACACTCTCTACTTCTTCGACCAGTCCCAAATTTGGGGAGAAATCACAAGCACACGCGATCATTCTATATTACAACAAACAGAAATATATAAAGTACTCCAACTTTTTTAAAACTACTTAGTGCGTTGAGAGATGTGTTAAGTACTATTTGAATTTCAAAAATGAATTAGACTAACTTGTTTTCTTTGTTTTCTTTTCTATCCTTCATCAAATAGATTTTGAATCGTGATAACTGTGAATGAGATCGGGACACGGCTGTAACTTTCATGAGCATAATGCGTGAAGACCAACCCCTTTTACTGCATCAGTGAACAGAACAACCTTCAACGCTTCTTGATAATTGTCGTCATCATCCTCGTGGTCGTCATCATAATCATCGTAGTCGCCAAAATCGTCATCATAAACATGACATCAGGATGATCATCATTGTCATCATCGTCGTCATCATGTCTTCATCATTTCTATCATCACCATCATCATCACCACCGTCATCTTTACCATCATCATAATTATCATTATCATCATCATCCCATCTTCCCCATCATCATCATCATTATCATCTCCATTATCATCACCTAAATCGTCATCATCATCATCGTCACCACGTCACCATCCTCCTCAGCATCAACATTCTCATCAACCTAACGAAATAATTTCCCAGACGTGTTGCACCCATAACTTTTCGTCAAAGAAACGCTTTAATCATTTTGTGTAACCAGATTTCAAAGTTATCTAGCAAGACAAAGAACTTGATATCTATCTGTGAATGACAAACCAATTTTACTTTCCGGTCTACTCTAATTATACAATGACAAATAATAGTGATATGCATTGATACATCTCCATCATCTGAGTGTGATGATCTGTACCTAAAGTGGTGACGTAGCTTTTGGATGCCCCGTATCTTATCAAGATTTTTTTTAAAGGAAGTCGGGTGAAAGAAAAGGAGATGGGGAAGAAGATTATAAAAGCAGAATACTCGAAAAGAAGATGATTATACGACTTCATCCCACTCTCTGGCCTAACTCTCTGGCCTCTTTGTTCGCATTGACAACGTAATGAGACCCCATCCGTGACACCAGTTCCCTTACACTTGTTACAATTCACTTCTAATAAACACATCTACCTGAGTGTAATCTGGTTTTTTTTTGGTCTCCCATCATTATCAAAGGCATGTATACGGATATGTATTCCAAGTAACCAGTGCAATACTTCATCATACTTGTAGTTAGAGTTGTAGAGTGAATTCAAGTTTATTTTAGGTACGATGTGACTGTTTATCTATATATATATATATCAAAGTTCTTAAATGAGGGCGAATAGTCTTAACCTAGAAGCGAATTGATGAAAAGAAGTGGTGGAGACGTTTTATTGATTCGTTTGATTTGATCAGAGGTAGAACGACATTAGTTTTACATTTTATAGTGTAAGTGCTTATTTTATAACCCTAAATAAACCATCTTTGTACTTAAATTACTGATGGAAATAACATACGAAAGACACAGCCAACAGCGCGCTTGTCCTCAATGCATTTTTTCTAATTTGCTTTTGGTGAATTCTCTCTGAAAACTTGACTGCGAAGAACAGTATAAAAGACAAAGATATAATCTTATTGGTCGCGATTTGTTTTTACTGACGATATACTATAATCGTTGTTATGGGATATATTTACAGAGAGCGAGAGGGAGAAGAGAGAGAGAGAGAGAAGGACAGAGAGAAGGAGAACAGAGAGAGACACAGAGAGAGAGAGTGAGAGAGAGAGTGAGAGAGAGAGGGGGGGGGTGTCAATGTTGGGAACATGTCTGTAAAGTCTGCAAAGGGAACATTTCTGTAAGCCTATGTTTTTGTAATTGAAAACTAATTTTACGAAACGCTAATAGATGCAATATGTTTATGTTTTTAAATTTCCTTTTTAAGATTATAATGTGAAATCCTCTGCGTGCCACAGTTTTCAGCTGAGGGAAAGTTTCTTTTCAGTCTTACATCTATCAGACTTGTAATTTGGTGTGTGTTGAATTATTATTGTAGTCCTATAGATCAACTCCTTGTCCATATACTCCACAGTAAATTTATCATATTCATTTAATTTCAAATAAATATATGTTTATAGTAAATTCGTGAGTAAAGTTTGATCGATAATTGGATCAAGGTCTTATCGTCATATGTGAAAATAAAAGTACTAATGACATGAAATTAAATGTTTAGGATGTTTTCTTCCACAGTATTTACATCGTGCATGATATTATACATATCATTATTAGAAGTGTAACCAGTATATAATTATTTTGAATGATTTGAATAATTATTCATTATGTTATCCAAAGTATATGGCTATTGATTGAGATAGATAAGAGTAATGGTGTTGAACATGTCAGGTAATTAATTTTCTTGTGTGCCATTCTCTTGTCTTTATCGTGTAGAAATCTGTTTTTTAATAATAAAATCAGGCACTGAGAAATCTAATTAAGATGTATTAAAGCGACTTTAAGCAGCCAATGAATCAAGGTAAACATGTCATTTGAATTTCAATAATTTCAAACCATTCGTTGAATTCATTCTTAATTCAAATATTTTTCATATGATAACGTAGGATTTATTTCTTGAATGTACTGAGCGCTCCGATCGACGGGGTAATAATATCCACGTTTATATCATAGTACAAGAACGGCATATTATAAATATTATTAATATTATTATTATTATTATTTATTATTATTATTATTATAATAATAATATAATATAATATTATTAATATCATCGTCATAATCATAATTATCTGTATACTAAATCAACTTTTTGTTTAATTGATAATTTAAAAAATGAATCCTTATTGAAACATGTATGTATATATTTAATATCGAAGGGTAGCGGAAAACAAGCGTTTATCCACCAATTTCATGAAGTGTAAAGCAATTCGTATTTTTTGAGTATCAGCTTTAAAATATAAACGATTGTATTATGGCATATTGGCAATATACAAAATAAAATAAACATGTGACTGGATAAATACAAATGAGTATCATTGGATGCCCTTCATTTTCGTTGCAATTACATGTATATTTTTGCGTAGGAAGCATGATATGGTTTGACTCATCTGCATGTTATTGCCAAGAAGGTATTTAAAATTATGGACAATGATTGTGGTTGTTGAATATGTGTCTCCTGTTAGAAAATTAAAATAGATATCATATAGTATAATTGATTTTCCGTGGATTCAAGAAAGAGAATCCTATGTCAATATAATTGTTAATAAAATGAAGAGAAACAATTTTCATTTCTTGCATTTACTGTTTTGATCTGTCATTGTGAGCCTTCATTTTTAATCTTTTTGGAAAAAAAAACATTTCCGTGATGAGAAGGTGCGTTTTGTTTGTTTTACCTGACTGCTAAGAAAGTACGTCTATGCTTGTAAGTAAGCATCAGGGGACCGATGGCTTTAAGCCCTCTCCGAGGGACTTGGTAATGAGGATTAATACCTTGCCAAAGGGCACTGGCGCATCGAGTTGGATTCGAACCTGGGACCTGCTCTACCACTGAGCCATCGCGCCTTATTCAAAGTACTTTTATTGTCCATAATCTGGCAGATTTAATTCTAACAATTTCCACCAACCCAATTAAATGCGAGTTCCCCCTTCTTACTCGCTGCCAGCCGAAGATGGCGTGATCCTCCAATTGATGTCGCCTGCATAGAGGTGAAGTGTGACGTCATCAAAAATCTGTTTTTAGAATTTCTCATTTTTTTCTTCATATTCCGAAAGAACACCAAAAATAATGTCCAAATGTCGAAAACCAATTGAATATGTTAAGTATTGGCTGAGATATGACCATCTGAATAAATATACTCTCCATAGAAACTCAGTGTTATATGCTCTGGCTCCTAATGGTTAGGAGCCAGAGCATATAACACTGAGTTCTCATAGGACATATATTCATTCAGATGGTCATATCTCAGCCAATACTTAACATATTCAATTGGTTTTCGACATTTGGACATTATTTTTGATGGTCTTTCGGAATATGAAGAAAAAATTGACAAATTCTAAAAATTGATTTTTATGACGTCACAGCTTCGGTACTCTCTGAAAAGAAAATCTTGACGTACGAATTCGTTGATAACGCCATCTTCGGCTTGCAGCAAGTGTAAGGAATAGAGATAACATACTACTATACATGGGTGATACAGGGTACCACTGACTACGAGAAGGCATTAGCTTATCACCCCCCCCCCCCCCCCCTCCCCACCCCCTCAAAACAAAATAATGCAGAAACCATCAGAAACGCTTTGATATGATAGATTTATAACAATACTGTTTTAATAAAATAACTGTTTTAACGGTATAGATAAACGTTAATTAAAAAGGATTCTACAGCTCTTTACAACGATCTCAGTTTTCATACCTAGTTATTGGTATCACGACCACTGTGGTAGCCAATGCAATGTGGTAGTCTCTATTACGAAAGGTCCTGGGTTCGATCCTCGCTCGATGCTAATACATTCTTGAAGTGTTTTTACCTACATTTGTACCTCCCGACCCAGAACAGTATTACATAACACTGATGAGACATCAATGGGAAATATTTCTAATCATATTTAAGGTCTAAACAAAATCAAAGAAATGTTTAATTGAAAGCATTGTAAGGTATATTCATCGGAGCTATATACCCTTTCCAAAAAATAGATAATAGGAACTGTCTAACTGATGATTAGGTTTGGGGAAAAGTCATAATCAATAGGGTCAATAAGGCAAGATATCGTTTACGTGCTAGCGCCTTAATTCTTGAACAATCCCATGCAGTCACTTCCAGTGTTATCACTATCGTCATAACACACTCATCCAACGCCGCCACTCTTGCACACATTTCAAGTGTATGGGTGATACGGGGGTACTCCCCCCCCCCCCGATAGGATGGCGAAATGGGGGGGGGGGGGGTAAATGAGAAAAGGAGGAGACAGGATAGGAGCGTTAAGAAGGGACGAGGAAAGAGGATGGGAATTATGAGACCACTCCTGCACCATCCCATAATCGGTGGTTTTGTAAAAACCCATTTTTATTCACAGAGTGCCCCGTGCCCCCACACGCCGTGATGTACATTGTATGTGTCCCTTTATTGGCTAGATTCTCACTACGACTCATGCCTGGACCCCACCCTTGCTCAACACAACTTCCAACTCCATCTTTCACAGTCATCGACGTCACACATCCAAGACGGATAAGCAGCACTAGTCTTTATTCATCAACGTAGATTGCAAGAGGAACAAAAAAGAAGGAAACTTGAGAAAGTTTTATTCAGCACACTTTATTCAACTGAAAAGGACAACAAAGCGAGTGGCTTTGGGAAGGATAACACAGTATTCGGCTTGTTTAAATCTTATACCAATTGTTTTCGGCATAACCTGATAAACGAAATATGTGAGATGTGTTCTGTTGTCTTTACATACTGTCAAATACTTTAATTTCGTCATCGTTCGTGTTTAAAAGCCAAGAAAAGGGCGAAAAGGCATTTTTGAGGTTGGTACATTAAACTAAAATTATCCTGGTTTATGAAGATTGGAAACCAACTGATGGTACCAAAGGCACACATTATTTCCTTTTTAAATCTGTAAGTGAATACTAAGTCCAAAATGAAGCGGAATATGCCACAATTATTTCTGCGTAGAGATCGGAACGGAATTATTAAAAATGTGTAATTATCAACCATAAATGTACATAAAAAAAGAATAAAAACACAAAGAAATGAATACATAAATAAGTAAAATTATTACAATATGAACATGTTAAGTTACATTTAAAAAAAAGTGGAGGTGATTAATTTAATGGGAGACATTTAGAGTTATACTAAAGAATACAACAATGAGCAAGTGGTATTGGTTCAAACAAAATCTCCACGGAATTAGTAAACATAATTTGAACAAGTTTACAATGAACAAGGTAAACATATACGATAATCATAATTAAACAGAGTATGAAATAAAATGTGCTGGATAAAAGAAAAAAAAGGATGTATAGTGCCGTATTTTGTTGTTAATTTGATGTTCTCCAAGTGTTATTTTACTGTGAAACTGTGCGCATCCAAATATGCTTAACAAACGTTCATGTACTTACACGAACGTTTCATAATTATTATCCCTATAATAAGACAATATCTTGTGTAAACTTGCCTATTGAATTGGATGTGCCACGTATATAAGACGAAGAATAAAAATGGTTAAGTTCTAATTCATATCTTAACCCTTACATATTGTATTAAAAAATGGTCTTCAAACGACAAATATAATATTCCCCTGTTCCTTATACAAATCGATACTCCAGTAAAGTGAAAACACAAACCTAACCCTTTTTTTTGTAATGGCACGTAAAACTTGTAATCTTATCCCTTGTAAATAACCTTAATCTTAACACCAGAGTGGTACTCTTTAATGTTACATTTATTTTGATTTCATGCAACTATGATACCATTCTTAGCTATACCACGATAATTTTTTCTTCTTGCTATTTTCATACAATTAAAGCTGCACAATGATGCCATTATCTACAGTTTGGTCATTCGAGTGTGTTCATCGCCATTGTATTAAGCGACATGATGTTCCTAAGTATATACAGACTGAATATACATGATTCAGAGAGCAATAAACTGCAGATTGACCTATATTAGCAATACAGAATCGTTTAGTCATCCTCATTTTCTTTCATGAATATACTAACGGTAATTTGGGAAAATTACAGTTCATTTTCTGAAAGAAATCTGACAACTTACTGTTTGACATTTCGTCGGATTACTATCAATATACTTATTTTTCATATTTCATTAAAGAGTTTTCTTTAAAATAGAATCATAGATGGAGACAACTGCATTATTGATCATGCTTCCAGCTTTTCTTCAGCCATTGCATGCATTAAAATGAATACTGCATGAAATGCGTGCCCACGGACTTATTATCATCATAACAAGTAACATAGTATAAAGAAGGCGTACGCCCCCATGTACTTTGATGGCTCAACATTTATAATGCATAAGTGGGTCCTCTGTATATTTTATCTTCCTCTTCGTAATGCATTTCACAAAGATATCTGGATTCGTAGCTCACAATGATGTTAATATTTGTTTATTAACAACTAATGAGTATGTTAATGTGACATATCCATGTAACCGTTAAAATGAACCCTTAAACATCGATCAGATCATGAATTCTACAGAAACGAGGACAATAATTATGGTGCACTGGTTCGGTTGCGTGTTGTATCACAAGTCATGTACAGATAATATGAATAATAAAAAAATATGAAAGTTGTCGCTTCGTACCCCTTTCTTTGATTTTATATTGACTCCTCGATTTACAAGGAGAATCTTACAATCAGTTTCCTAATTCTGCAATCAATATTAGTTTAATAGTTACATACAGATGGTATCATGTGTAACTGTGAATACAGTAACGTCTTATATTCTATAAGTATATTTTTGATAAAATAACTCTCAAGTCATATATTTTGCTCACACATGCGCCTAGAGCTATATACTGTAATTACATCAAGTAGAATACTCCTCCAATGTTTTCGTTAATGTAGATGCACCAGAATTATATTACAATGTTCTATATACTGTACAATATATTCATAGATTTTCTTATGAAAATTTAAAGCTTAGATAGGAAATACTTACATGAAAGTTGAAAGTTGCACTAATAGAGAGAAAATGATCGACATGACATTTCGTGTCAAGACATTAAAGCGAGATAAGACAAGAGAGAAATTAATAGACACTGTCAAGATTTCAATATAACAAAGAAAGGAGAAGATAAGGAGAGAGAGAGAGAGAGAGAGAGAGAGAGGGGGGGGGGGGAGAATAGCCGAAAAGTGAAGTAAGGAATAAAAGAGAAATCCACACATAGCATAGATAGAAATAGCATACGAAGAGATTGATAGTATACTACAGAGACAGATATAAGAGATACAAATAGTTCAAATGAATTATGAGAAGACAATAAATACAGAGTTTCAGAGATTCAGTGTGATAACAAACAAATAGTAAGAGAGAGAGAGTAAGAGAGAGAGAGAGAGAGAGAGATAGAGAGAGAGATAGAGAGAGAGAGAGAGAATTAAGAAATCAAAAAGAAAATAAATAAATTTTAAAAAGACTGAAAATCGCTGAGAAATAATATCTTTTAAATTTGATCTTTATTAATCATACCCCGATTCAAACCGGTACGGTGGGCACAAAAATAGATATTTCTTTTATCTTATTCCCCCCCCCCCTTTATTTCAAATTGTGAACAAAGTGAATATGATTATGATAACATCTAAATAAACGAATGATATGCTGTACTTTTTGTTAAGGTAATTGCCTTTATCCGAGTTTTACATTGTAAAACAATTTGTTTTAATATCATGATTTATTATATAATGATAGCCAACACCATTTAACCCACATGATACAATTATTGACTAAACGTGATTAGGAATAAAGAGATAAACATAAAGTGCCATGTTTATATTTCTTTTCAATGACTGAAAAAATGATTTTCTTTCGACATCAGCATTGTTCATTTTCTTACGTGATGTTAACGATTAAAAGGCAAAAGTGATGAAGGTGTTTAAAAGCATAAGTCAACACAATTATGAAGTTATTATAATTGTTCTGCAAATCATCATCTAGTGAAAAGTACCAAAGATACTACAACCAAAATTAACACAACTGAAGTAGCAATAAAGGTATCGAAAACATCATACAAAGGTGTGAACAAATATAGTGAACTGCGAAGGTGATGAATTTCGATGCAAATTAATGATTGAGGCAAAGAATATAGTGGAAATCAGAGACTGCATGAATATGATCCGAATGTCAAACACTCGGTCTTCCTGGCGTAATGGTTGAGAATAAAACAAAGGTCATACCAGGTCAAGGTGATGATCTCTCGCCCGTTATTACAACATTTGTAGCAAACTTTTTCGACTCTCTGTCATGATCAACTGAATTTGTCAAGCAAATTCCGCTTAATGACTATTAAATGTGTTGGCAGAAAAGAAAGATGGGAGTAATTCTTTTTCTTGTATCATTTCAACGTCAATTCTGTTTTGAGTATTGACAGAGGATCATTACTGAAAGAATTTGCTCATCTAAATTTCAAATAATAATGTTTATAACTAAAGTTATATTTTATTTAACAATATTTTATTTCCACATAGTCCCTTTCCATCCCAACAAGCCAACCGACGCTTGAAGATGGTACATAATCACACTGCAGTCTCTGATTTCCAATTCCTTTGCGGAAGGAGGAGGAGGAAGGATGGGGGTCATAAATGACGTCAGCTCATCCCGATTAATCCTCTCCTTCTTTCGTTGCTATCTCCTTGATCTCTTTCTCCTCCTCATCTTCAAGTTCCTTCTCTTCTTCGTACTTGTTACCCAGCTTTTCCATGTCGATGCCAAGACTTCTCAAGATGTCCTCAGGAATGTCTGAAGTTGTGCAAAGAAGATTAAGAAATGAATAAAAACACAATTCTTTTAAACCATTGCATCAGTCATCAATTTAATACATGTTTTAGTGTCTCTAGCATCACTCACTGCCAGTTATTTTTTACCAATAAATATAATTTTTAATTGTCATCACTAAGAATACAGCATAAATTGTTTAAGGTTTAATTTTCTTTAGTATAATAAGTAGATGGCAGTGTTTTACACAAAATATCCTTTGTGAAATGAATGTAATAATTATTAAAAATGTGCAAAGAGGGTAACCCCAACCAATCAGACACATCGACTTTTTGGTTGATTAATATATAGCATGAACATTTTTATTAGCAAAGGTTTTATCGTCTAAAGTATAATTATCAGGAAATACCTTACAGCGTTATAAATGAGCCTATTTGCCCCTAATCGCTAATTATGACGTCATAGAATCGAAAGAACATGAAACGATACAAAGAGAAACTCTGGAATTGTTTTATAAGTAGTAGTTACCATTATCGAGTAGTAGCGACATGTCTTTCCAGTTTTTCTCCACATCCTCATCAATGACGTCATTTGATGGACCGACTTTTACAACAGCTTCGGCTCCAGGTTTGGTAATCTTAATAGACTCTAAAATCACAGAAAGAAGATAAGATGATGAATTTCTAAGTTTTGGATTCGTGAAGACAAAATGCGATGATGCTCCCTGCTAAAAAAAAAAGTCAGACCTATACTGCCCACAAAATGTAAACATAAATGTTTACGTAGCCTCAAGGAAAATGCCTTGACGGAAATGTATTTGAATGAACCCTTGGGGGAAAAGTCATTAACAAATATTAATATGTTTTGTTATGCCATTTCATAATTGAAGATTTACAAGTAATATCAGCACATTCTTAGGGTTGAATAATTCCTTAAGACTAGAATAAAGTGAGCGTTGTGTCATTATTTCTTCTTGTTCATCATTTTCTTTTATACGATAACCAATATTTTGGTATCTTATCTTATATAATTATAGAAGCTCACCTCATACATTAAAATCCGATTATGGGTGTCGATCAAATTGCAGAAGGACTAGATACGAAAAAAAGATTTCCTGATTGCCTGGATCAAGGTACTGAATAGTCATACGAATAGAGACATTGACATTTCGGGTTATTTATTAACTTTCCAGTCAGAGAAAAGTAGCAATCAGCTGCGATTCGTAGTGGGTAGTTACACCACAAAAATCACCCGTTGTCCCAGATTTGTTGGCTTGTTTTCTTTGGTGATCCCCCGAAGTTTTGACAGTTCATATGACTATTAAAGGCCTCTGATATCTGATGCTTTTTTCAACTTGTACCAAAGTTTGTTCTCGGATGATAAGGTGTGGGGTGGGCTAACGTGTCATCGAACAGTGAGATACATGCAGTGCCTCAGAGGTTGGAGCAGGGCTTATTTTAAAAAGGAAGCTCACAGGTTCGCATCCTCAGCAGGTGAGGCGTTTATCCGCATTCACGTTTCGTCCATTACCAGGAGGGTTTCAACAAAATCCCTAAATGCCCACATGCATTCGATAATCATTAGAAAAACAACAAACAGCAACCATTTTTATCAACGAATCAAATTATTCCTGAGCTTACCTGTTTTCGATGTCTTTCCTCCTTCAATGAGTTCGTCTTCTAATTCATCCGCAATCTTCTCCGCCTCCTGCTCTAACTCCGTCGCGTCTGCGTCGCCATTATGGTCCGTCTCCTTGATGTCCTTGACCAATCCATCCGGTCCTTGTTCTAGGAGCTCTTCCTCGAAGTTCTCAATCTCAGGCTCGACCTCCTGGCCGTATCTCTCGATCTCGTCCTCGCCCATGAACTCGCTGGTCTGTGATGAAAGGCCCAATTCTTCTTCTCTGTATTCGCTGCCCCCCTCTGAGCTCATGCCTTCTTCGCTCTCACCCCAGTAGTTGTCAGGAAGGAGCTGCACAACCTTGCCTTTACAAGAGCAAGCAAATAAATAAAACCAAAGTTATAAAAAATGTCTGACAGATACTTTCAATTATTGGCTGACTTTGTCACTTTCATGATACTTCAACGAAGAACAATACACTGAATCGTATAGGAGATATTACAGAAAAATGTTCCTAAATTAACACCAAGAAAAATAATTTAAAAAATACATATATTTTAACTACTGCTCAGGTGCTGGTGTAATAAGACAACAAGAATTAAAAAGTTTAAAATCACGATCCCGTTTTGTCTTCAGCGTTTTGTATACAATGTAATTTTAAAATGGGCGAGACACAAAAAGCAAACTTTTAAGAACGACCGACCGGGGGAAGGTATGCATAATTATATCCTCATCAAGGGAGGTGTATGGCCAATAATCTAAGGGAATTGGAGTCGGTTATTTATCTTGAGCGAGGCTTTAAAAGCTAATCAAAACCTTGATGGATGAAATGACATCGCCTCCCACTCTGCTATTATCCCACGCAATCATACACTGAGCATGTCTTAATGAGGGGGTATTCAGAATCTAGGGTAGATATGCATGGCGCGGGACGCCCTCCCTCAGAAACAAATAATTCCTCTGGCAGGTTGCCCGTCTCGGGAAGACCTAGGGGTTGCCCAGATATATTTCCTATACACCGATCTCGGGATGATTCTGCCCCACTTTCATAACTATCTGGGTATGCCTTAGCCTATAATCTAGGCGGAGTGCCGAGCTTTTTTCTTTGCTGCTAGACTAACCCTAAGCAGAACGTCTGATACGGCGAGACTACGAACCGTGAGTCGCGAAGCGGCTCACCGCCTATACTCACTGGTCTAGCTTTAGTCGTTGTTTTTTTATTATCGACCATGAATCCGTGGCAGTTTTCGTACGAGAAACTGCCACGGATTCAAGGTCGATAATAAAAAAAAAAAACGACTAAAGCTAGACCAGTGAGTATAGGCGGTGCGCGCATATTTTTTTTACACAACTGTTTAGCCATTTTCGCGAAAAGATTCCAAGAAGTGCTCTGGTAAAAGAGTCTAAGTCGTCAGCGCACTATTATGTGCAAGCACTTACACTCAGGGAAGGGATGATGATAGAAAGGAGAAAACAATTAGTGGAGAGGATATGGAGAAGGAAAAACAAGGAAATACATATGGAAAGAGAAGAGGATAAGTCAAAGGAAAAACATAAATACATAATTGAAGAGCTATGAGGATCATCATCTAGGCTAATGAAAAACAGGGAAATACATAAAGAAGGAGAAAGGGATCATATCTATCACATTAACAAAGAAATAGATGACGAAGGAGAAAAGGATAGATGAAAGAGAAACAAAGAAATACATAAAACAAAAGAGAAGAGGTTAGAATAAAGCCTAGAACAAAAGAAATACATAACGAAGGAGAACTGGGGGATAGATTGAAAACAAAGAAATATATAACGAAGGAGAAAAAGGATATATTGAAGAAAAAAGAAAAGAAATTCATGACAAAAGAGAAGAGGATAGATTGAAGGAGAACACAATAATAACGAGTATGTTGTACAGCTCCAGCGATCCAACAAAACTGCTAAGGGTAATGCTAGACTCTGTCTCTAGTCGTTTGCACAGTATATTTGACTGAAGTGGCTAAACAGTTGTGTAAAAAAAATATGCGCAGGCGGCGCGCGGCTCACGGTTCGTAGTCTCGCCGTATCAGACGTTCTGCTTAAGGTTAGTCTAGCAGCAAAGAAAAAAGCTCGGCACTCCGCCTAGATTATAGGCTAGGTATGCCTATGAATGATGCTTTTAAGTTGTACCAAATAAAGCTTAACAGAAATATCTAGGTGGAAATGCTACTTAATTATAATGTCATCCGTGTCGTGTTCCCGCCATTTCGGCCTACGCAAGATTTATAAACGACACCTTCATGTAATCCTATGACTGTGAGTGCTTTTCATCAGAACCGTCATAAATCATACATGAATAGAAAGTAAAAATACTTAATCTTAAATGTTTTTTAAAATGTCTTTTTCACAAGAAAGAAAAACTTCACATTCTCTAATAAGAACTTCATAAAACTAAACTCATCTATAAAGCAATGATAAAAAAGAGGCATTCTAAAAGAGAGAAGAGTATTACCACCAACACCTTATTATCGTGTTCTGATTAAATTGTAACGCTAAGTAATAGACATTTAATGGTCATATGAAGTTTTAAAAAGGTATAATCATCTATGTCATATCGTTGGGTGGGCATCATTTGATCATTTGCAGAGGCACGTTTCTAAAAAATAGACACAACTTAATCTAGCTAACGAAACTAAATTGCAACCATTTGCATACAGTATCCTGTGTATCAGGTAGGCTTATGATTAAGGGTTTCGGTAGCGCCTAGTTTTAGAAACGTGCCTCTGCAACTGATTAAAATGATGGCTGCCCATAATCTTTTCGACTTACTCATGATTTTAGCGCCATCTTCCGGCGAGATTTCACCTCGTGCAATCCTTTGTGCAAGTATCTCGGCTATCTCTGATAAGGCTTGAGTGCTTTCTATACAACACAAGAATAAATCACATATGAACAAATATCAAGCGAAAACATCTAGGGCAGAAATGAATAAATCAATACAAAATGACAGTGAACAAAATTCCTGTGGATTTCAACTTGTTGACCTACACGTTTCCTGACCTCGGAAAAAATTGCAGAGAATCGATTATTTCTAGCTAAAAATCATTTTAATGGAGACTCCATCCTTCCCGCCTAAAAGTCTAAACGTACGTGGAGGCGTAGTTGGAAGTGTTTATTTGGCTTTCCCCACAGAGCAAATTATAATGGATTATATCCCGAATACTAAGAATCTTGCAATCTGATTGCAATCTGATTGGTCTAAACGAAGTCACATGATCAATGATAGATAAGTACTATCTCCATGCGATAGGACTTTTGTACCGTAATTTTTTGCTGCTGCCCCAATTGCCCATTGAATAGGCATATAGCTCTTAGCAAAGTAGGTTACGCGAAATGTCAATGTCAAATGAGCGCGTATCGTCTTTATTACATGTAAGCATGTTGTGCTTTGTAAAATCTAGCTGAAGCTAAACTGTCTGCAGAATCAGTTCTTTTAATTATGTAAAATTCACTTTTAATAGACCTTATTGCCGATGTGGGATATAAAACAAATATTAATCTCCTCGTAGTCGATTAATATTTGCTTACAATCTGATGAACAAACACAAATGACAGTCACAATCTATTTGATAAGTTAACGTTTTGTATCCGATATTCCACGATTACTACTGATTGTGAATTAAAAAAAGAAAATGACTATTCAATCTGCGACAAGTGCGTTCAATATGTTTTCTTTTTTCTTTTTGATCTTTTTTTCACCTTCCAATTTTCAAATCTTCCAAATTTACATTCCACAGTCAATTTCATACTTGATTTTTATATTTTCGTCATCAAAAATACGAAATACAATTTTATAGATTACAAAAATAACCACCTCGTTGAAATGTCAAAAAGCCGAACGTGACGGAGCCCGAATATTGGTACATGTAAACAAAATTTAAAAAATCGGGGGTGCTTACCCCCCCCCCCCCCCCCCCCACCTCCCCTTCTCCGCCTCGTACGCACGTTTTTGTCTTTCCGTTTACTTACCTTGTTCAATAGCATCTTGGTATGCATCATAGAGGTTCACTTGAGAGCTTCCATACGGCACTTCATCTTGGTTAATCATGTTAGCATAGTCATAGTATTCAGCAGGTTGAGCCATCTGGTTGTAGAGTAAACCATCCTTTAGAGAAGAAGAAAATAAAGAGATTATATTAATTGACGAAGGATTATCTTCATTATCATCATCACCATCATCATCATCATCAGCGTTAAGAGTCCATTAATTTTGTCCCTTTTTGTGGGGTTGGACATTTCATTTCCTTAATGGCTGATTTCCAAGCTTTCCGGTCTGTGGGATATGACTGATACCAGATGTCTTGGCATTTTCTTCTATGGTATCCTTCCAAGTTTTCCTGGGTCTCCCGCTAGGTCTTCTTCCAGTAACCGGAAAGTTTAGAGCCCTCTTGAGCCAGTGTGTTGCCTCTATTCTTACATATATTGCCAATTTGGTCTTATTTAGTAGCCACATCATAATGATACTACTCTTCTTGTGGGCCCTGCAGTTATCCATACAATACTATTGGGTGGAGAAGGATAAATACGGGTCAAGTAAAGCACCTTATACAAGGATAATAAGCACCGAGTTATGATCGAACCCTAGACCTCTCGAATGGGATTCAAGAGCCTTAACCAATGAACCATAGTGCTCCCTCTTTATAAAGTCTGAAAGATGGCAATGCAATGAACGGTCTTGAATGCAATTTTTTTTAAATTGATTTTCTACATAATTATCCAGAACCATATTCCTATCCTGGGTGCAGATATGCAATGTAATTAGGTTTATTGCTATCGGCCCGAAACTGAAACTGAACTGGAATCATTTTATTGATAGTCTGAAACAAAACCAGAACACTGCACCATCCTGTCTACTATCACGAGTTCTGATTGTTTTCGGACTGATCGCAACTTAATATCAAATTAATATAACATTGCTTAAGAGTTTAGTGGTGCTAAGAAAGGGATTTTATGAGGAAAGATCACTAGAATGTTATAATTTGAAGATTTTTCCCCAGTAATTGATCAGCTAGAGGTGGGCTGGGGATTCTATAGGTAGTCAAATATGTACATTCAATAGATCACATATCCGAGTTATTTATCACTCATAATTTCGAGTCGTAAAACTTTTAATAAATATTAATTAATATTTCCCCCCTTTTCAATAATCGCCATACTCACCAAATCTGCCGTGGGATCCTCTTCCACCTGCGGTTGATAGGTCTCGAACAGCGCCCTCGATAGTTCAACTTGTTGTAGCATGAGAAGGTTTCTGAGCTGTGATGCCACTTCATCCTTCAGAGCGTAGGCTTCAGCCTCAGTGATCTGTAAAAACAAAAATATTGAATTGATTTTATGATTATGAGGAAATATTATCACAACACACCAGACCGTGAACTGTACTGCGACTGAAGAAGAAGATTAATCAGAAAAAGGAGGAGAAGAAGAAGAAGAAGAAGAAGAAGAAGAAGAAGAAGGAGAAGGAGATCAAAGGATAGAAGGAGGAAGAAGAAGAAGAAAAAGACGAAGAAGAAAAAGAAGAAGAAGACTTGATGGTGAAGTACCATGGTAATTGCTTAGATATAGGTGACATACATAGCACGGGCAATAAATGTCAGAAATGATTTAAACAGTAAATATTGGTTTTCGTTCGGTTTCCTAGTCTGGTGAAAAACACTGTGCATATTTGGTTTATATTTGGAAGCTGCTTGTTTGGCTAAATTCCGCATATACATCTTATGCTTGACTCTTGCCTGAAGTCTGAAGTCAACTGATGTTGGTGATGGCTTAGCAGGTTCTTCTTTGTATGTATAGTACCTATGAGTATTGGTGAACAGGTATGGAAGGGGTTCTGTGTCAGTGTCAAAGTTGATACTTCGCTCTCTCTCATCATTTTCATGAAATGTCAGGGTATTGACAGTGAAATATGAATCGTAGAGAGAGAGAGAGAGAGAGAGAAGGATTGAGAGAGAGGGGGGCTTTCAGATGCCTCTGGGCGGATCAGCGATCTACCGAGGAGGATTAAAGGTCATGTTTCACGATCAACATGACTATCTTCATCTGATAAGAAATTTTCCTTGATCCATCGTCAAATGGCGAATGGCATTGCCTACGGTAAGTCCAGTTTCAGTGGATTACACAACAAAATCCCTCTCTATTTAGGAAAAAAAATCCTGTCTGATGTGTGTATACGCGCATCTCTACATCGAACTGTAAAAAGACCCAGCTAAAACATGCGAGTTGTTTTTAAAGCTAGCTCGAATGCCGCTATAATATTCATACGGAAATGTAGTCAAGAAGGCGTATAAACTTGTATGAATGAATGAAAAGAGCCAAAGAATTTACCAATGCAACTTTGTAATATAAAAAGCACATCAACAAAATGTTTCTCATAATGTGACTATTCCTTTTTATGTTTTAATGTCACGATTACTTTAACCTCGCTGATGGGTATATTTTGTTCTCATTAATCATTGGTTGATATCGTAGCTTCCTTTCATTCCTTATTGTCACGAACCCATGTATTATTTACTAATTACGTGCGTAATGTGTTGTGTCATCATCAGACAATTCTGACATTTACAGAGCGGACGAGGCTTTGAAAACAACTCGCTTAAAGCTGATTGTTCCCTGAAAATATCATAATTTAAAGGTCAAACATGTTTTTCTTCTTATTCATTTGAAGCCATTAGCAACGACGATAAAGAGTGCTGAAGCCATTGATTGCATTGTAGGAATGAGAACTGCCTTGCACAAAGAGCACAAAGAGCATTAATTCGTGCTAGAGAGTCAGTGATTGTGCCGCATGAAAAGGCGCTTTCTAGTAAAAAATACCTTTTGGATTGGATGAGACCGGATATGGAAAATTACATTTTTGTGTATAAATTGTTTAATAATTCCAAGCTGAAAATACGAATAAATACGTATAAATAAGGATAGAATTTGGAATTAAGAGAACCTACTATAATAAATGAAGAAAAAAAAGCGTTGTTATGTTAACGTATATTTAGATGTTGCAAACCTGCCAGTGGTCGAAATACTGAATTGCAGCGATTAAAACATGCATTCCTATAATCATGATGATGGTACGGAAAACAAAAGAACACATTTGCGGGTACTTGGGTTAGTTTTTTATAACAGAAATTGATATATCAAATAGAAGGCAAAAATATTAAGGGGACGGTTGCTTCATTGCGGGACCAGCTCTGGGCTAGAAAAAGGGAGGGACAGAAAGAGAGATGAAGAGAGGAATATAAAAGAGGGAAAGGGAGATAAATTAGTAAATGTCGAACCCGGTTTATACGCTTTTATTTAAAGCAATCAAACCACATTTATGTATTCAATGTCGCCCACCCCGCCCTCCCCCGCCCATGCAGCCCCCGGGGGACAAAATGGTGACCTCCTAAGGGCAAATAATCATCATGGTCATAATACACAATCTATTATGCGGAGGACAACGCTGATGGACAGCCTGTAGGCCTTATCTATATCGGTTGAGATTCACCCTTCGGCAGTACATGACATGAACATCGGGGAACCTCGACTTAACTCGGGGACTAGTCGGTGACTTCCCTGAGTTTACTTGCAGATTACCCGGAGACTACTTGTAGACTACCCGGAGACTACTCGGAGACTACCCGGAGACTACTCGGAGACTACCCGGAGGCTAGCTGGAGACTACTCAGAGACTACCCTCAGACTAGCTGGACACTACCCGGAGACTACCCAGAGACTACCCAGAGACTACTCAGAGACTACCTGGAGACTACCCAGAGACTACTCGGAGACTACCTGGAGATTACCCGGAGACTACCCGGAGACTACCCGGAGACTACCCAGAGACTGCTCAGAGACTACCTGGAGACTACCCGGAGACTACCCAGAGACTACTCAAAGACGACTCAGAGACTACTCGGAGACTACCCTAGGGACGGGGTAATATGGTAGTGTTTATAATGCTACTCACATATCCGTCGTGTAAGAGTAACCTGAGAGCCCGAAGGAAGCCAGCAGCGTCATCTGTTTCCACCACAAACTTGGCCACCTCTACGGGATCTCGTAGCTCTAGCATCAATTCACGTGCAGCAGCAGGTGTTAACATGTACTCTGATCCTTCTTCTTCTTCTTCCATCTCTTGTTCGACGGCCTCCTCGAGCTGCTCCTCATCTTCATCTTCATCTCCAAGCAAATCGTCAAATTCGTCTTCTTCTTCTTCTTCTTCGTTTTTGCTGTCCGTCTCTGTAAATAGTAAAACAGATTCAAGAATGTGCATAAGAACAATGAGGCCTACATGAGCGCTATCGATCAATTTTAGTCTTCTTTCGCCTTTTGCGGCAACCGAATGGATGTCGAAGTTACGAGTCAGTTGTGGGCTTGCAGTTAACTCACTCAGTGGTACACTGGCGCAGCAACCACTTGGTATAGAAACAAAAAATATTATTGCATGAAATTGTTTTTCATCGATTGATTTTGTTTTTCAGAAACCTGTGGCCGTTTGTTGTTTGGCGCCTGATTAACCTTTACGACGGTTACGTCTGCTTGAGAGCTTGCATCATCTGTCAGGTAGATCTATTTGCTACGGTAACTTTGCATTAATAATTAATGAGCGTTGCTGCAGACTCCCTTTAAGCTAAATCATTTCTCCGGAAACATGCCAGAGTTGGGCATCGTAAACGAACCTATTAAATGAGATCATTATCACCCAAGTTTACTAAAGCCTTCTCATTAGCTATCACGAGTAATTCCATGACCGCTTGATTTCAAGCCTTATTTAGATGAGACTTGACTGTTAGTGGGCTAATAGGATCACCAAACACGACATGCACCTCACTTCCAAAAAGGAACAGTGACCAAGTAATTTTACCCCATGATTATATTGATTTATATTCATGTTCATTAATTTGCAGACACGTGTAGTTTGAGCGTGATAATTTATGGTCGTGAGGGTATGATGAAACATAACATTGTGCACGTGTTAATTACATTTAGAGCAAGTCTATGACAATTTTCAGCCACACTGAATTAACATGCCAGTTGAAAGTTGAACATGCTGACGAAAATGGCGACTACCAAACAAGCACGACCTTCTCACGAAATGTTACGATAAGTTTTAGACTTAGTACGTTCTAAACACGAAATTTCAGGAGCTTTCAAGCTCGTTATACATCGTGTTTGAGATCGTAAAAGGGACAGGTGAAGTGCAAACTCCCATGAGTGCCTTTGCTGAAAAAAATGGTGACTACCAAACAAGCACGACCTACTCACAAAATGTAACGATTTTCTTTGGCTTAGTACTTCCTAAACACGAAATTTCAAAGCTCGTTATAGATCGTGTTTGAGATCGTAAAATGAAACGGGTGACAATGTTTAGTACAAACATCCAAACTCCTAAATCATGCGTGCGTCTGCAAGTGAAGTGTTCACGCGTTCTCTACGTGACACTTGAAGTATCTTCTTTAAGTACGACGTTGAGGCCTAAAGTCATTTACGTTAATCGAATACATCAAGTCACATAACCCGGATGGTAAACATATGATGTTTAGAGTGTGGGATATCGATTGCAGAGATGATACACTGATGTGATGCCCTTGAGATTATCGTCCGGAAATGTGTTCTTATACAAGCAAGTGTCTTATGTGTCTATCAATTATTTTATCCTCTCTGTGGACAGTGCCTTCAGATTTCAATTACAGAGCAAAAAATAAATCGGAGCACAGGTGCCATAAATCTCTGACAATTAAAATAAGAATAGATCACACATTTTCAGCCCAAAACCTCTAACAAGCAAGCGCTGAATAAAAAGTTTGTCGACTTGGGGGTAATTTTGCAAATCACGAGGGGGGGGGGGGGGGAGGGGGGTCGTCCCCTGTGGAACATTAAGCTTCTGAATGCATCATTAAATGATAATAGTTATGTTGTGACATTAGCAAACTTCTTACGGACATTTGCTTTTCGCGCTGAATAAATCCAGAATATCATTGTATCATTTTGTTTTAATTTCAAAGTATCTGTATGAGCTTATTTTGACAAAGCGTAGTAATATCTATTCCAGCTTTGGTGTTTAAAGTTCAGATATTGTTGCATTTATTTTACCTGGTTTCTTGCCTTCATTTTCACTGGTCACTTTGCTGTTATGATCGACTTGAATATCCTGATAGTTAATGACTTCCTGCCCCCTGTCATCATCGTCGTCTTCATCTGGTGTGTTATCTTCTTCTACATCGACAGGACCGTCTTCTGTTTCTGCAAAAGTAAAGAAATTAATAGAAAACATAAAATGACAAATGTAAGATTTAACAAGTATTTGCTTCTAATAACTGTTAAGAAAGTATCATGAGAAATGCAGAAACCTTCAATCGAGCGTTTCATTTCCCCTCATCAAATGTAATTAAAAGAAAAGGAAATCATTCATTCTTCATGTGGCGAGCCAATATTTTTCTGCCAGTGCTTATAATAAAATTGCGGTTTAATATGAGGCAGAAACTAAGCCAATTCTGACTACTTAACTGTAATTACTTTTCAACTCGACGCAATATTGTTCTCCGTAATATCTCCCTCCTCTGTCTGAAGAAAATCAGCAGATATAATTTTGTTCCTGTCTGGTTAAGGATTTTGCCCTACACACCCACGCATCTGAGGGACATATAATATATAATTGTGCCGCTCGCCATTTTCCAGGAAAATGAAACGTTGAGGGGAATATACAACGCTGCCATTTTAATTCGGGAACATCAATTTAATGACCTTTATAATGCCTAAATTCTGACATTGCTGAATGATATGGCGCCATTCTATGAAATCTAGCTGTCTACTTTACCCTGTCTGTTCGCGTTTATCGTTGACTTTAATAACGAGAATTATGGTCCTGGATTCTTAAAGTCGTGAAAATCCATCGGAAGTAGCGTAGACGTAATGATTATCGGTGATTGATTTGATTTTGAATATTGCATGAAGTTATTCCCACAATCTGTGTAAAGAAATGTAACAAAACTAGTGCTGTATTTATAGACTGCACAATACCCGACCTCTTTCTTCTCTCGAATTAAACACGTAGAAATCGATGTGAATCCGCGATTGCGATTTCATTTCGAGATGTACGGCGGGTTTTTATCGAAGCTTAATCATTCCAATATTCTAAGAATAAATCGAGTGGAAAGAAATGAAGACCGGGGGACGAATGTGAAATGTTTTCCCCATTTCATTGCCTCCCTTCTCAGATTGATTTGTTGGCTTCTCACGCGGCACCGAGGTGGCTTTCAACCCCCATAAGTTGTCACTGACGTCACCATCACGTCATCAGTTGTCATGCCAACCGGTATTGATGATTGACTTAGACAAGAAATGTGCAGCATTTCTTCACATTTCTACCCCATTTTTTTTTCTTCGCAGACGAGTTTTATGTTTTCTAGGTCTGGAAGAATCCCAAGGGCCATATGTCGTTTAAATACCAATATTATTTTCAGAAAGAGAGGTTTTAAAAAATCTCTTTCGGGTACAATTTTTTAGTCTCTTATCCTGTCAGGTTAGGTCCGGAATTGATCATTGTTTTCTTCAGGGATATTTTTATCCTTTGTGACTTCGCTATTATTCATGAAAATAAGCATCTCGATATTGAATATTTCAGCTGCATACCCGCCATGCACTTAAAAAGCTACAGACTCGAACCTACCATGAACAGTTATCCGTTCCTTTCCAAAAAATTGTTCACTGTAGGCTTCCTGCCATATGGTTTTTTGAATACCTTTAGAAAATATCAGCTCTTTTCGATGCAAACTTGTTATCATTCATACGATCAATGGAGGGAAAAATTGATCACTGAAGCTCGCAACATATTCACAGTAAAATGAGCACAACTCCTAACTCTGTAGTCATAGCACCTTTAATGCAATTTCAAGCACAACTGCGGTATGTATTAATGCGCTAATGCCTGATGCAAGTTCTCCAAGACTCGCTTTCACATTCTCCTATTTATCTTATAATCTGTGCAATAGTGACAATAAAGAAAATGGCTATACATAGAAATTACGGTAGGGTGCCTGGTAGAACTTCTTTTTTTGTCACTATTCATCTTAATTGCATGACTATGTTTGTGGTTTGTTCAATTAAATTCAAATACAATATAAATCCGTACTAGATTATTATATGTAGAAGGAATAGAGAACAATATTATCATGACCACAATATAAATTGCAGATGATCTTGATGAGATGTAAAACTACTTATTATTTAACAGTGTTTAAATAACAATTAAAGATAAGACTACTGCCGGAATATATTTCGTGGAACAGTGCAACGTTTATGATGAGGACACCCACGGCCCAAAATACGACTTTCATTGGTTACGTGTCGTTTTTTCCGAATCTTCATAATTCCGAAGGTTTGTATTATCAACACGATAGCAACTACTTTCAAAAAATTAACCTATAAGGTAATTTCAGTAGCCTCATGCGTCACCCGTCGAAAATGTGTGAACATAGCAATGAGGTACACAACAACCTGAACATGAACATGATTTCTATATGAAACATGATTTAGCTGGATATAATCCCATAAATATCATAAAACACTGTATCGTTTTTCGGAATTACGAACCTTCGGAATAACGAACGCTTTTTCATTTTCAGAATTATGAATCCTATTTTACCTCTGGAAGTACTCACCTTCTGTATTATGAACCCTATTTTACCTTCTGAATCATGAAACTTTGGATAAATGAACCTTCAGAATAACGCAACAAATTTTCGAAATTATAAATCCCCTAGTATGGGGAATTTGTGTTTCGGAATTACGAGCCTTCGGAAAAGCGTTCCACATCTTTAACCAATAAAGTAAGCCTAAAGGGTTCATAAAGCACATTTCGAGAGAAATATAGAGATGGTCGGAAATATAATTTTGCGAGGCTGAGACCCTAAGGTGCTGTTCGAAATTAAATTAGAAGTGAGGTGACAATGGTCACGTGGTCTCTACTTACTGCTTCCATGTTGATAATATCCCGAGGGATGTAAGAGAGGGAAATGAACTATGCCATTACACCAACACCTTAATAGAATTAGGTGGTGCCATTAATAGCAATTTGGGATCTATCAAGGGTTTTTATAAAGAATCGAAAACACCGGTGTCGATGCTGTGCCCTGTATTATGATAGATGCAATGAGCATCCGGTTCTTTTTTTCTAATGTTATCTTAAAACAACAGCATGATAATACTGGATATAGCGCACATATCCACCATGCATGGTGCTCAAGGCGCTCCAACTATTATCCCGGCTCTGCTAGGCAGCCGATTTCGGCGCTCACAGCATTCAAGGATAAAGGAAATTAAAACGATTGATTTCTATATATTACATAACTCTCCCTGTTATTTCCGGAACAATGCCGGAAATATGTTCGCAACGGTAGGTTTTATGACAAATCTTCAATCTCAAAACTATTGTTTTTATGTAAAGATTCCTTGTTGTCTGAGAACGATTGAAAATGTCTTCGTACGCGATGCCAAGCATTCAAGATCCACTTTCCTATAGTTCCGCTTACGCACGTCATGCTAAAACATCAGTCAAAACCGATTGTTCCCAACATTGCTCCAGCTAAAACAGGGATATTCATACATAATCTCAATTTTAAGAAAGTGATGTGACATGACCAAAAGAAAACGAAAGCATAGAATAATGCCTACAAAATTAAATGAAAACGATGGTATTTCAATATGAAATTGAAAGGGCTCTTATTTCAGCAAGCTGGGACGATGTGATGGTAAAATACCCTTCGTGCGTCTCTATAAACTCAAACCTTCGAACCCGCTTGAGGTAATGTTGACATTGGGTGATGTATGCGGCGCAAAGTAAGGCCAGCGTCACATTCAATTCTTTCCTGATCGGATTATCATCGGCGAGATGGAAAGCCGATCTATATCATCCGGTTTCACATATCAATAATAAACACAATATCTGAGATTTGATCTGACATTTTGCTCCAGTTACATTACTCTAGGCTTTATTTGTCGAAGATATTATTTTCGGGCTTGGGTTGAGACTGGCGTTAGGTTAGATTTTGGGTTTAATAGCTCATGGTGTTGTGTTGAGTGCAGGATTGAAGTTAGCAACTCGACTTACGACAGAAATTTATCGCGGAACAATTTATCTTCAAAACTTAAAGACTCGTTCAGATATGAAGCGGTAAACCGCGTTAAAAAAATTATGCGGACGTAAGTGTAAGAGCTTAGTGAATACAATTACGATGAGTACCTTTGTTGCGCACACTTGCAATTTATTTACACGTTTTAAAAACGCGTTTTTTGTTCATTCTCTATTTGCCGTGGTTTAACAGTTCATATCTGAAAAAGAATCAATTCGTTCAATTAAATTGCTTCTTACCTTGGATTTGCTTTGGTTGTGTGTCTTCTAGTTCTCTATCTTGTGACGTCACTGCATTTTCGACCTGGTTAAAGGACAAACCATACAAGAAAAAAAGAAGCCTTAGTAAAGAATGTTTGACGTTTACTGCTATATAGCGTGATAACTGAACTGTAAGGTTTCAATGAAGACCAAAATATTCGATGTTAATCAGGGGCTTCAGGGCCCCGTCTTATAAAGAGTTGCGATTGGTCCGAATCAATCGCAAGTCCTCTAATCAATCGCAAGTTTGGGGTCTCCCATCTCTTATATACATAGTTGTGATTGATATCAATCGCAAAAGTTTATAAGACGGGGCCAAAAATGACATGAAGCCTTCTATAGTCGAACATGAACACTGACTTTATGTCTCTAAAGGCTACCGCAAAAGCACAATTACGAATTGAATGCAAAAGAAATTGAAACACAATTAGACATGGATTTTCAAGATTGTATAATCTTTTTGTTTCAGGTCCCAAATTTGTCATTCACATAACAATATCGGAATTGTAAGACTTTTAATGACGTCATACTTTAGCAGTCTGTACCGTGACTTGCTACCCACTAGTAGCAAGTAGCCGATTAGCCTTTTTTCACGCACGAAAACTTCAAATACCATGAAATTTTCATATGAAAAATAATCGATACATTAGTCGCACAGTTTTAAAAATTACATAAATTATTTCACCATAACTTGTGCTTTCTCCAAAGTACCTTTTGCAATGGATGCGGTAGCCTTTGTTCGGAAACATTATCATTGCCAAACGACGCCTAAGAGAAAATCAATTTATGGTGAACTCTTATGAAAGGACCCCATGCAGCTCCCAATCGTAATTTAATGGCAACCGAAGATGAATGCTTCGGGCATGGAATCATTTTATCAGCCATATCGATGCAGATATACCTCAAAACAAAATAATACATGCCAAAATACAGACTGCGGTCAAACTATTAGGTCTCATGTAGAATCTCATTACCCAGGGTGTTCGAGTAAATGTTCGTTTAGCCTATCAACCTGATTAATATGCGAGCTGAAGGTAATTACGACACAGGATGCCGTTCACATGGTGATCACGATGAAGCTTCTGCATCACGATCGCAAACTAAGTTCTGTTTTTTAGTAAAGGTCATCGTGTGGGCGGTTTTTATCGTCAGCAACAACCCAGTTTGATCGCCAAACAAAGATGGCCACTAAGGACGTGCGTCCACTGGTCTCCGAAGGATGCAAAAATGGTTTCAATTTACAGAGGAGATCAAACGGTTTCCAAAGATTCCTCCTGGCTCGATTTAGCCAACCCCTTCGAATCCGCATTTGCTTCAGTCTTTTCATTACTATCATTTAGCTACTTAAAACTTTGAAAGATATATTTATTCTCTCTAAATTTTGATGAAAAGCTGAGTTACGGATGCTTTAATGACAAGTGAAATGAGTAGCTGAGTTACGGATGTTTTAATGACAAGTGAAATATTTGTTTTCTCGATATCAATCGACCATTTTTATCCAAGCATTGTGAAAAATAAACGAAACGGAAAAAACAATACAAATCTGCCATATTCACACCTATATACAAACTTGTTTTCGTGTCTCTTCCCCTATTCCGCCCCTCCCACCCCGGTAAAATTTATGAACTTTTTAACAACAAATCTTGTCAGGAATTTTGATATTCTATGCTCCCATACTCCCGACCATTAATCCAGCTTCCACCATTCACACTAAGAAATAAAGTAGGAATAAAGGTATAATATTATTATGCTACAAGAGCAGCACCCTCTGCCAAATACGCGTAGGAAGATGCAAATCTGCACCCCAAATGCACCCCTATTTCTAAGTGTGTTGTAGCGATATTTCACTTGATAAGATTGGAAATTTTAAAAACGATTGGCGATCCTTTCCTCAATAAGGATCTTTAAGAAACGCGCTTATTCATTCGATGTTTTTCCTCCGTTGCATCTTCCTCTCCATCTCTCTTTGACAGGCTTCAAATATATTCATCAATAATGTCCTCAGGCATTGACCCTTGCCTGTATTATTCTGATGCCGTTGTTCTCCACGGTTGACTGAAATGGATCGTTCTAGGAGATAATAGTCAGATATCTTCTTCCCTCGACAGACAGACAGTACTCTTTTCAAAGATAAAAACAGACCTAAGATATATACTGCGTGAAGACTAGATTACTTTCTTTGTATGTGTATACACTTATTACTTAATTACACAATGCATGAGATATGCTTTGTATTAATAGCTTTTGTCACTAGTCTTGCATAATTCATACTTTTCTTCATAGACGCATTATCTCGATAAATGATAATGATAATGATGATAATTATAATAATGGCACTATGAGTACGATGCTCTGACTATGATTTGAATTTTACTTAATTTTATAAAAATAATATACGAAGTACTATACATCATTCCCAAATTCAATACTGTCTTTAAATGGACTCAATTACATAGCTCCCCCGCAATGTACGTCAGCATTTCTCTATTTACGGAATTTTAGTCGCGGTGTGTAATAGTACACTAGAAACTGTGGGTTAATTGATATCTCATGTTTTTATGATATTTTGCAGCCATCTCAGGGAAGTGAGGGAACATTTATTTAAATTTGATTATTCCTAAAAGTGTCAATGGGCTCAGACGTACGAAATTATTGGGCAGTGATAAAATCTAGTATGATAAGATTATCAAGGGAAAAAGACATTATGCAAAATTAAGTAAATCTGTTATGATTGTTTTGGTTTATCTTTTTTCCCTAAAAAAACATGATAATGGAGTTCCAGTGCAGGCAATTATTATTTTATTGGTCACAAAGTACAGATGATTGAAGTTAAAATCGACTAATCAAGCAAACTTGCCAGGACTGTGGAGATTCCTTCATAAAATATTGATCACTATGTTCAGTCGGAAATTGCTGTATTGATGATTATTGATAGCTTTAAAATTACCAAGCCGAAATGAAAATGTGGGTCGCGTTACAAAGTGGGCAACAATAGGCGTTACCATGGTGATGCAGTACACATCGAGTATGAGTATGGAACTCACAAAAGATTCCTAACAACGCCGGATCTACGTTGAATGAGAGGTATTAACGGTTGATCATCATAAAACGAATTAAAAGAGAGAATATCATAGTCAGGGGTGGATCCACGGGCGTGGGGCGCACCCCCCTCCCCTTAACAGTTAGAAATGCCTCAGAATGTTCCATAGAGCAACTTAAGGTTTAAAATTGTCCGTGGCCCTAAGTGGTGCCCTAAGTGGGCCCCGGACCCAACGCCGTAAAGTTTTCGCGCTCGCATTTTCGTACATTTCTCGCTGCCCCCCCCCCCCCCTTTTTTTTGAAAATCCTGGATCCATCCCTGAAAGAGATAGTAGAATGAAAACGCCACAATTGCAGATCATTAATCAGGTTAATGTCTCATGTTCAGGTTGAATTCAGTACCAATGCAAACAGCGGTACCTTGAATATTATCATACCGAGAAATGGTGAACAATATGAAATATAAAAGCTCCATAGAAGCAATAGATCGCAGTAATCTAAATGCACGAGATCTTTTTTCCACGATCTTTATGGCTAGATGAGCCGTATTTCTCCAGGTCTCTAAGCATCAGAAATGGTTCATTCTACCGAATATTTCTCAGAAAAGAACACGATCGCCTGATTTACCCATCAAGGAATGCCCATGAGGGCTGTTTTTCAATCGATCATGGTCTTCACCCTCATAACCATGACAACGGGCAGACATCTTGTTTCTTGCTTGCAGGTGTGAAATAGAGAGCCATCATGTGAAATTGAGCTATAGGGAGTATGCTAGAAAAGTGGAAAGACACCTTCTCAATGGCGTAGCAGATAGATGACACGGTATTCGGGCCTTATTTTCATGACCTTTGTTCCAATCACTGAGAAATAAATGCGTTTTACCACAGCCTTGCAAATGTGATTTATTTCTGCTGATAAGAAAAAAAAGCTGAAATAATTAGGCCTATTTATTCAAAAGCTATTCTTCGAGTTTACAGTACCCATCATTTTTAATAGTAACATGCCATAATCATCTACACTGCTGGACTTGGAATAATCCTTTTCTTACTTCTTGACGTGAAATGATTGTGACGTTATGATTTATTCTTCATAGAGAAAAGTTTCTGTCTTTTGAGAGAATTTTGCTCATCATGAAAAGTAATTTGACAACATTAATCTAACTTTATGGACAACCGTTGATGTGAAAAATGATAGAATATACTTTAACTAAAGTGCCAAAAAAAAACGTGGTATGCAACCTACTTTTTGACACTTCTTTCCCCTAATGAAACGCTTAAACGGGAACACTACATGTATGTGTAATAAAACAGAGGATGGGTACACTACCATCGTGCTACCGACTAATTCACGCGGGAATAGTGCGGTTGGGTAAAATATGTCATAGTCACCCGCACCGGATCTGATATCTCCACGAGCCGCGGATAGAATATTCGAATGAGAATATATCCGGTATCATCCCGAGGGGTGATCAATTTGATTTGGTTTGATTCTCCGATTTAATTCACCCCTTTGTCACTCGAGTCACATCCAATAGATGGTGGCTAAGGAGGTGGCTTTTTACCCATAAAGCCCTCCTATATAGTCCGACTGAAATAAAGAGCTTGCTTGCACGGACTGAAAGTGACTTTCAGAGTTCATGGTAATCAATGCATGCAGATGAGATGAGAACAAGGTATTCCGAGAAACAGGTTGATGGGTATTGCTCGGCAGTACGATTACCAAATGGGTCCCATATGGACAAAGAAATAATGGACATAAATATAAAACATGCAGGGATAGAGAGAGAGAGAGAGAGAGAGAGGGGGGAGGTAGATCTTTTTAGTAATTACTGAATAAAAGCTAGATTTAGTGATTGAACATTAAATGATGCTGAAATTAGGAGCGTCTTCAAATGATATCATAGCATTGAATAGGAAATAGACATTTCCGGAATTGACTTTGCATTATTCACCAAATCCTTACTTTTAAATTAGAAATTGGTGCATTGGTTCAGGTTTAACCCATGTTAACTTGTAACAAATTGTTTAATCACATTTTTTGTTTTGTTACTGACCTACAATTCAACTAAAAATGTTTTTATCGAAAACAAATTTCACGACCTAATTAGCTTCATTATATATACGACTATTCCAGGAGAGAAGTAGACTTTTAGATGTAGGTGTTTCGAATTTTTATTCTTTAATGGAAATTAGTAGATTAAAAGAAGTCCTCAAGGACAATCGCTCAATTTCGAGTTGTTTAGAATCTTCAGTATTGAACAGAAGTGCTCATCTAGATCTCAATAGGTCCCATATCCGACAGCCAACACTTTCAATTACTCGCTTGAGTGGTGGCTTGAAAGGTCGTAGCATTTTAAAGTTTAGCTCAGGAGGAATTCGCGCCTCGAATCACCACATTCCTCCCCTCTTACTTCATCCTATTATCTATTTTCCATAATTATCTACTCCTCCTCCTCCTCCTTCTCCTCCTCCTTCTTCAGTTCCTACTCCTCTTCCTCCTTCTGCTCTCTCGTGCCCCCTTTCGTTTCCGCTTCACCCAATTTGTAAACTTGCGGCTGAATTTTCATTTCGACGGAGATGCAAAATAGTGACAAACAAAAAACTAATGTCCCGCGGCACGTCATGAAAATTGATGTGGCCATCACTCACTTGCTAACGGTCGCCGAGTTAGTCATTAAACACATTGATATACAAAGTGAAGTCAATAACTTTAGAGCGTGGCTAAATATAGCTACCACTGAAGGCTTGTTTATAAATATAATTTGGTTATTTGAATGGCAGAGACAAAATGCCCGTCTTCACCAAATTGAAATATTGACTTCTGTTGAAGTCCTTCAGGAGCTGTTAAGCCTAATCGCTACTTTTTCTACTGGTGAACAGTCATTATTTATTTCGGACATAATTCTCATGGCTTCTTACAAATCACTTTTGTATAATATCAAAAATAAATCACTTCTCTATAAATAATCTTGTAGAAAGTGGGTCTTTGGATAACCTTATGTCTTACTTCATGTACCTATTGAATCATTTTTTTCCTCTCTGCTTTTTAGGGTTACATCGCCAAGAGATGAGGTAACGTCACTTCTGTATTTTCCTACAAAAAATTATACCATTGGTGCTAAAATGAATACATCAACAAAACTTGTGTTATTCAACATGACAGTATATTCATCAACTTCTGTAAAATCGTGCATTAAAAAAAAAATCCATTAACGTCAACAATAATGCAGGTGATTATTCGATAACGAGAACGCTTCGAATTTAAAGGAAACCCATTACCATTATCTCTACTGACGTCATGAAATTTGCTCTAACGATATAATTTACATGCTGAACAATATTCAGTAGCGTAATTGAACGAGCCCAAGACGTTGATATTTTTTAAAGCTCTAATTTCCATTAAAATTTCTCTCTTCTTTGTTTCTTGAATAGATTAAACTAATCCAAGGCGAATTGCTTTGTTCAAGTGAATTGTTATTGAATTTTGTCAAGAGCTTCGACCTTTATCGACTTATACGTCACATGGGTATCCACAAGAGGTCTTGAATACATGCATAAGGGCCTCACATTACATCAACAGTGCTAACACTTTCATAATCTATTCTTTTATAACAAGAAAGATAATGGGCTGGATTTACGATCATGAAAACCATTGTGACGTAGTGTTTATGATTGGTTCGTGAGATACATTCTTGCTTTTAGAATCTCCTTTTGCCCAATTCGTCCATGTACACGACAGTGGCGTCACTCCAGCATTTGCCTTATCCGCTGTATTACGACAAACAATACTCGGTTACAGGCAAAGAAAATAAAGCAATACAATGATGGGTGTCTAGAAAGCATAACCCTCTCTAACTTCCCTTTAAGCCTAAGAATATTTTGGAAAATGTCTTCAAATGTCAAAATATTATAGGGGAAAATGCCCCCCCCCCCCTCCCCTTGACATCTAATGATCAGGTGATGGCGTACGTCAGATGACATAAATTCACCTTTTCCATAATATTATATGAGACGTCACTGCATGGACAGAATAATAAGCAGTGCACCACCGAATCAATAGAATATTTCTGAGCGATTCTTTGACCCGTTTTATAAACGCTGTCGCTGGCATGCCCTAGAGGAGAGCTCGTTACTATGGCAATCCTTCCATGAGTTTATTGTACAGGAGAGAATAAAGATGAACAAAGAGAGATAACCAGATGCTTAGAGTAGACACCAAACATGCGGTGTAGCTTCTGAAATTGTATAAACATCACCCTGTCACTGATTAACAAGAAGCGTACGATGAAATGAAATGGGATTGAAAGAGGAAAAAACAGAAATACTGTCAGCAACGAACTCTAGCGGGAAACATTTTGTCATAACAAGTATTAGGCGTAGAGAATTCCAAAACTAATTGGTAATCAGGGACTAATTATACTAGGTCTAATCAGCTGATCTTGATGGTAAATTGTTCGTACTTTGAGGAAAATTAATGTCAGAAACAGACGTATAGTATTACGTGTGCATCATTATGTATTTCAAATTGTGTGGAGTTTATTCAAGTGCTGTCAACACGAAGAATTAATAATTTGCAAACGAATTAGTGTTATTTCCCAGTACAGCTTAATAAGTTTTATCGGAATGAAAATGTTTTAAAACAAATAATTAAGAATATACTTCAAAGACTCTTTCCAATTTGAATTTGAATTTTTCTCAAGCAGCCAAGCCTATAGGTTTTATCAGATGGAAAACATATTGATTTAATTTAAAAATTAAAATAAAAAATCTTCCAGTAATGATTCAAGAAAATGTATAAAATGATGGGTAAAATAATATTCACTATTGGGTAAGACAGCAAGAAAGATTTTTTTGTAACTCAAAGAGTTTCATCAAAATGTAATTATGACTTAAGTATGGAATATAATTTTTCAATGCTTTTAATCATCTTTTCTTCAAATTCCGTCATGTTCGAACGTTTTGAAAAAGCCCTATTACGTCCAGAGGCAACAGCATACTCTGTAGAATAACAATATGGCGCCTGTTGGGTTCGCTCGTACTATGCCAAACAAGGGTTTGTTAGGCTGTTTCAGTGCAGGTGTAGCTTGTTTGCCTCCTGGTCATATTCGATTTTGTACTCGGTTCCCTTCCGTTTACTGTAGGAATCTACCCGAGACGACAATAAAAACCTGTCAGAGGCATCCTCCTCCTCTTTATAAATTATTTTCTCCGATTTCCTTTAACGATGAATCTACGCGAGCGTGTGAGTTTACGTGCACGGTTGCATGATTGTCGTCAGGAAGAGGAAAGGAGGGAGGGGTGCACATGTAGGATTCTCTAGTCCTTGTTGACAGTAGTCAGAAGATTTATGTTCCTTGAAATGAGGGCAATAAATCTCGATCAGTCCGCATGCGTTTGGTAGACGAAGGGTCTACTGCTTTTAGTTGAATATTTTGTGGGTCTACTAAAAATACTACTTTGCTACGGTTGGTTACATTGCTTCCCGATCAGTTTTCATTGCTGATTACCGATCATCCATCATTCTTCTTTTGATCACGCTGTCTCGATTACGCTTTGATCAGTCCACTTGAATGTTCTTGTTTGTTTTGCATTTCAAGAATACAACCATAACTATGTCCCTTGATACTCTTTATATTCCTTATACGGTTGACAGAAGTCTCTTTTTTTGACAGATTCTAAAATCATGATGTATACGTTAAAACAAAATGAATGGTTTTACATCTAAAATAGTCCGACGAATGGTATTTATTAGGATCATATTTAACATTTGATGGATTACTATAAAAATATACTTCAAAACCAATGTCCCCTTATTATACCTTATGATTCTTTTCAGCACAGCAGAAGTCTTCTTCACAGTTCACAGTTTACATGAATTATTAATATTTAGACAACGGCAGGATAATGCAACAAACTTACAACGACGTCCTTTGCTAAAGCTGAATTATAATTGGACAAATATTAAATCAGACACGACATTAGTGAGCTAGTTACATTACTCCTGCCAATTATTGAATTGAATTAGATTCCATACAAATCTATTATTTCATCCGATAGAATCGAACGTGAAATGAGAGAAAGTGAAAAAACACTCACCTTTTGTAATTTTGTTTCTTCATTTAGTCTGTCTTCTGTTAAAAGAATAGATCGAGAAAGAAAAGAAAGGTTTAAACAGTTATTTTCTTCATAAATTATAACAAACTTTCGACAAATACGTTATAAGTTATGAATTTAAATGCATTTTTTTAATCATCATGTAATACAGTAATCATGACAATTATGTAAAATCATACTTTCTTATGCCTATAATAAGGTGGTAAAGAAACGTGTTGAAGGAACATATAACTGGCATGATAAGAAGTATAATACATAATACAACAAAGAGAGGTAGAGAGAAAGAGAACAAAAGAGAGAGAAATAGAGAGAGAGAGAACAAAAAAGAGAGAGAGAGAGAGAAAGAGGGCGAGAGAGAGAGAGAGCAATAAAGAGAAAGGAGTGGATATACGTAGAAACGAACGGAAAAGAAAGAAGGAGAAACAGAGAGAAATGGGGAAAGAAACAGAGACAAAAAAAGGAGGACATAAAGGGATGGGAATTAAAAGGAAAATTGAGGAAAGACAGATAGTTGCGCTAGAGAAGGCGGGGAATTCTAGAGAGGGGGAAGAGAAAGACATAAAAAGCAGAGAGAGAAAGAGATAAAGGATAATTGGCCAGAATTTAAAATGTCATCCTTGACCCATCCAGGTAATATACTGAGCGTATGGGAAAAATTTATGCATTATCGAACCAACACGTGATAAAACAGGACGCCATTTATCAAATCTAAACAATTGCTTCTCTGATTGGACATTGGAAGTACATGCAGAGATAATTTACCAGTTCTACCTCATAATAAATACGTAAGCATTTGCTGAGTTTGTACAGATATACAAGGGGTTTGGTGTTTTCCCCGCTGTATTCTCGTCTCATGCAGGGATCTGTTGACATAGCAGTACAGACGTTGCGTAACATAATGATGAAAATTATTTACTTATTGGTCAAGCCCAAAAAAGTTTGTATAGTGCCTCATCACTCTTATTAAAGATCAGGAGAAATATGCACCACATTGCTTTAATGTTTCTCTTCTACAATTTTTTGAAGAGAGAAATAGAGAATGAGTGAGAGAAAGAGTGTGTGTGAGAGAGAGGGGGAGAGAGAGGTGGAGAGAGAAAGGGGGAGAGAGAGGGGGAGAGAGAGAGAGGGGAGAGAGAGAGGGGGAGAGAGAAAGAGCGTGTGTGTGTGTGTGTGTGTGTGAGAGAGAGAGAAAGAGAGAGAGAGAGAAAGAAAAAGAGAGAGAGAGAGATGGGTCTTAACTGCTTCGTGATAAGGAGCTTTGTCATACAACTACACATTATCTCATGAAGATGTGAACGTGTTGTTTGTCTGTATGGCTGCTTAGCATGATTTTATTGCACTGTAATGCATAACGATGGAGCAATAACAGGAAATTGGAAATTCAGATTTATTAAATATGTTCAGTGCAGCTTGAATACAAAAGTGACAAAAGTCACCATCTGGCAAACTAAGTTGGGTATATTTCCCAAATTTTGACAAATTTGCACATTTTGTGGTTTGAAAATATCATTTGTATCAGGAAAACGAACAAAATAAGGTTGATATGATATACAACCCGCACATCAAGAACTTTAATGATATAGGATAATCAGTTTTCTAGAATATTAATGATTTTAGCAACATAATAATTGAACATCCTTAAAATGTTCAAATCCATCCTTGGGAAATATTGGTACAGCCACCCCCTTAAGTACAGTCCATACCAGAGAGATAGCATTACCTGGAGGGGCAAATAAGTTTATTTATACGCTTCAACATCAAAGTAAACAACATGACTGTCTAAACTATTATACCTAATCTAATGAAGATGTGAAGTTGGCGACACAACAAAAAAATAGACACTTTATAATTTCATAAAGAGAGGAATTAATAGGACCCGTTACCTACACCATAATTATAGGGAACTAAGAAGTTCCTTGAGACGACACAATCCTTAAAATCCTTAAAATGTCACGACTACACTCACTGCTGTATTACTTGCAGGACGATCAACATGAATGTGTACTCAGGTGTTACACAAGTTTGATTACAGGTACCTTGCTATATACGGGCATTATAGAGGTTTCTATGACGTGTTAATGTAGATCATATTCAAGAAGTCCTAATCATTGGGGGAATTTGTCATCTTCCTATTCTGAAAATATGGCGCTATTTCTTAGACATTAAGACTCATGGGACTTTTATATGCGGATAGTAATGTCCGATCCTATACATTTCCCATAAATACTTTTAAAGCATAATCATCCCCTTCCTCCACAACATGATACCACTGGTTATTAGAATGAGTCGATTGTAGACTCATGATAACAATGAATAAGTAATGTCCGATGTCACGATGCCTTAGTCTCCCTCATCATTCTACCGCCCCCAGAGCATGACCAAACTCCTTATAAAACCGACCCCTTGACAGAAACCCGTGACTCTCTAACTTATTCATGAACCCCTTTGCTGACGCTCTCAGATTTCTCGCACATTTTGTATCCTCTCCTCTAGATCCCTGGCCGTAATGGCAGTGATCATTCCTGAGCATGAGTGTGAATTCGCACGTTTTCAGAAGCTGCCGTATTTATTGTGTGAGGTTATTGTGTGAGGTTAATTTTGCAGTCAATCATCGAAAATTGCGACATGTCACTGCGGAGGTGTTACGAACCTGGATTGTCATGGCTGAGATTTCTGCGGTGAAGAAAAAGCCTTAAACCACAACAAAAATGGAGATTACAATGAGGCCATGAGTGGTAGAAGGGATGTTTTGTATAATTAGTTTTTGTGATGTGAGGAAGGTAAAACCTAGACTATAGCTTGATTCACAAAATTTACATGAGAACAAAAACCCCTGGCACAGTTCGCAAAGACACTAATTTACATTTCAATTCACCTAAACAATAATCCCGCTATTTTGGAATATGCCAATAGTATGATTTTGTGTGGTAGTCAATACCTTGTGTATTGAGAAAATGAACCGATCTTTATCAGCATCATATTGTGGATGGCCTTGACATAAACTTAGGCTTCATTAAACCTAGAATTTTCAATTATTCCAGAACCACTTTATCTTTGAGCATACACTCTTTCAGTGATCTCCCCCGTTATACCCAATTCACACCGAGTCACACCGACACCAGACTGACACCAGACCGACATCAAACCGACATCAGACCGACGTCAGACTGACATTAGACCAACATAAGACCCACATCAGACCCACAACAGACCGACACCAGACCGAAATATAACCAACAACATACCGACAACAGACCAAAACAAATTACATTACCCCCTATGGCAAAACATAAGAGTCGGTTAAGAGTCGATCCGGAGTCGGCTTGGCGGTGTGACTGAGGTGTTATATCCAGGTTGGCAACAATGGTGTACAAGTTGCTAGATGGCCCCATATGGTATGGTGATATTATGAACAACAGGTTGATAAGGCAACAAAGACTTGTGCTGTAATTACATTGAATATATTTCAACCTACAAAGAATACTTGTTTTGCAAGGCTAACTAGTCAATGCATATAATATTAAGTAATATATAAGATTTAGAAGGCGTCAAATTCAAGGCGCAATAGTGCAAAAGATAAAATCAATCTGCATTTCACACACACACAAACAAAAAGACGGAAGTAAAATAGAACATACAAAAAGGAAAGGCCTATAAATCATATTTCAATTCAAATAGATGAATTTAAAATATGAGTACAAAAACAAATTCTCACAGTTTCTCCAACCCTCATTTGTTCCTCTATTTCCAAGCTCATTCTCTTCTCATCTAATATTGTATGCATCACTGCATGATATTTTTCAGCGCTGTCCTTTGCTGCAGCTGTCTGTTCCTTTCTTGTATTTTGTCTTATATCCTACTAAGTTCTTCGCGTTTTTTATCTTATGAAAAGGCGCTTTATAAATGAAATGATATACATTACGCATGAACTGTTATCATATATTGTCATATTCTAAGGAATCGTTCTATAAGCTTTAGACCAGCTCACTTCATGTATATGTTTTTTGATGCTGTCATACAACTGAAATTTAGAGATTGTATATGCCGACATGAAATTGATGTATATCAAATCAAGTTGAATCCTGACGCTTAGATATTGAATTAGATCCATTGTTTTACCAATCCCTATAAATCCTTTTCCATCTCTTTCATACTCGCTGCAGTATGCCACTGGGTTAAAAATAATAATATTTGGTAAGCTGTGCACTCTCTCTATTTTACGATTGTAACTTCGTTAAAATAATAATGTTCATTCCATTGCATCAGTCCTCTGTCTGAATATATTGAACATGTTACCGGATGCTCTCGCGTGCGTGTCCACGAAGAAAAGGGAGAATGATCGACCATGAAATGTCTGCCGCGATTGCATTCAATATATATGATACCGTAATAAAGCTTTTATGATTTCCTATTCTACTGAGATAGAAAGTCACTTTGACATTAGGGCTAATACTGGCCTTGGTTCTTGACGTGCATTATCTTTATAGTGGTTTGCACATATAATGTTGCTGCGCCGTGTGGGAGAGCTTTCCAAGTATTGTCAACTCGACACCGCTCATCATTCTGATGTACCCCCCCCCCTCCCCCCTCCCTCCTCTTCCCATCTCTATACCATGTCCCATTCTATGTGTATCTTGTAAAACTCACACAATCACGCACCCACATCCTCTCCTTTTAATGCTCCCACTTGCCCCCCCCCCTCATCTCTCTCTCTCTCTCATTTTCTTTCTCTTTCTCTCTCTCTCTCTCCCTCTCTATCTCGGTACGTCCGTATGTTTGCCTCTCTACATTTCTCTGTCTCTATCTCACATTCCATGTGTATCTCAATCTCGGACATCTATTTACTCTAACTCTTAAAACAAAAATATATACAAACTTGATAGTTCTCCTTAGAACTATAAGCTAGGAAAGATAACCAACAGTCTTTTTCAAGACTACACAAACAGTCCTTTTCAGGACTACACACCCCCAAGAAAGATTACCGAGAGTCCCTTTCAGGACTCCTCAATCCTCTCTCTCTCTCTCTCTCACATGGTGCACCCGCAAGCCTACTGTATAAACATTATTTTGTCATAGTGTACATTGTTAAACTAGCAAAATGTGACGTTTTTCAAGTCAAGTTTGTCTAAAACCTCTCAACCGATTTCGGAAAATAGACAAGTATGTACATTTATCCTTTCGAGAAGGCAAACCAAAAACCTATTTATTCGTTTGTTTTTTCATTCTATTTATTAATGTTTTATTTTATTCATCTCTAGACCTATTGATATCTCAACCTCTATCTCCCCCTCCCCCTTTTCTCTCTCTCTCTCTTTATATCTCCCTCCATCTCTTTCTCTCTCTCCCACTCACCGGGTCCTAAAACAAGGACGCCAATCTCATAAATAGCGCATTTCAAGATCGCTAGGCACATCTTCCATTCCCTGCATTATCGTGTAACCCCTACATTGGGGGAAGAAGAAGAAGAAAAAACCACCACGGCACGTCTCAAGTGACCTCAGGAGCTGTTCCAGAAATATCAATTTCGTGAGGAGGAGGGGGCTTTTTTTTGGGGGGGGGGGGGGGAGCTGGGGTGGGGAATCGGGGTTCTTACTTTCAATTTCTATGTGTGCCTTCCAACGAAAATAGGTTGGCGGTGCTTGAAGATTTTTTTCTTCTTCTAGAACCCCTGTCAATGTACCTATCTTTATCGGTGTAAGATAGATTTGTTGCTATGACGACCAAGTTGTAACGAGCAAAAAAGGAATTAGTTGTGCTTGTATAGGTTAATGATTTACGTGTCTATATAAAGCTTCCTGGTATTAAATCGCACTGCATTGCAATATCGTTGCGAAAGTGGACTTTTCTTCTTCCACAGTGGCATTTGACTTGTGAGAACAATGACATGAATTACAGAAATTAAAGGGTCCTCTATTGATGGAATATAATTATGGATTAGGCCATTAAGAAAATGATTATATTTTAGGAAAGTTATCTTTTTCTGTTATAATTCTTATCTATATATTAAGAGCAATGCCTTTAAATTCATTTAAATGTATATCTTTATTAGTGTCGGTTGTACTGCATTTCTCATTATATTATCACTTTCTTGTTATCTTTTTTTCCTGCAATATTTCGACCATTCATCTCCCCCCCCCCCCCTCTCTATCCTTCACACTCCCTTCGTATGGCGTATTCATATCTTTCATTCAAGCATTCATAAAACACTTTTCAATATGTCAGGATTGCTTTCTCATTGCTCGTTCCTTTTTGCCCCATATCTTGAACTTCTCTCACTCATTTCATCTTTCATTTCTTCTTCTGTTTCTAACTGTTTTCTTTTTTTTGCGTCTTGTTCTTGATATTTTTTTCTTGAGCAGTTCAAGCACTTTAAGGGTTGTTGTTGGAATGGATATCACCATACGCTGTCATCAGCAGACGACGTGCCCTTATTCATCAACTAACTCATCTTTTCGATGGTCAACATCAAGGATATAATGAGGTCAATTCAATTTTAAGTGATCAACTGCGCCGATATAAACATTAACTCGTTTTAAAAGAATGGTATGAAATTCAAAATGCGAGTGATATTAAACCCGAGGCCTTTGTTCATTTTAGAAGTGGAAAGAAACGTCAGGTATATGAACGCAAACCTTCATTTATGTAATGCTTATAAGTTAATAATAATAATGGTGATAATGGTAATAAGAAACATTTTGGTTTTTAAAACAGGTCCTCTAATAATTGTGAAAGACAGACGTCACATACCTGTCCTTTAATTTCACTTAATTATTCCGTGATATTGTTATTAGTAAGTCAATCACCTCACGTTCCCAATAATAATAACCACATTATATCGGCAATGTTCTCTCTCTCTTTCTCTTTCTCTCTCTCTCTCTCTCTCTCTCTCTCTCCGAGTACGGTCCCTAAGACCAATTTGGACTCTCGATCAGTGCAAGCAGTGATATTGTCGGCGTATATATAAGATGATTATGATTATGATAATCGTGATTCAGCAGCGCGAGTACGTAATGGTGAATTAACTCATCATCGGGGGAAAAAAATCAATATTGGAATTGATGTAATGAGCTAAAAGCCGGGTGAATCAATAGCATGATGTTTAATAAATGCCATTTTTGTTTGCTTAATTCTCTATACCCAGTCTCTCTCTGTCTCTCTCTCCCTCTATCTCTATCTTTCTCTCTATCTTTCTTTCTCTCTCTCTCTCTCTCTCTCTCTCTCTTTCTCTAATACACTCACTCTCCCTCTCCCTTTACCTTTTGCTTTCTCTCCACTCTCTCTTTTTTTTTTACCATCTCTTTTATTATCACCAGAACCCATTATTCGTATCCGTCTTGTTTGATTCATTCCCTGCGATTTGACAATTTCCCCAATGTAATCGTTATCGATTTCGTCTACCAATAATCAAACAATGTTTATTCTGATTCCTACTGGCTTTTACTTTCCATACCACCTCCTACTCTTTTACCCTTCCTCTTTCTTTCTCCTTCCTTCTCTCGATTCTTCTCTCCTCGCTGAACATTGTCGATTTACGTTTGTTTAACCTATTGATGGCATCCTGTGGTAATATTGAGACCCCGCAATGTGCTTAAATTATTCTTTTTCTTGGAAGGCATTGCTTTTTTTTAACCCTACCCCCTCTCTCTCTCTCTCTCTCTCTCTCACTCTCTCTGTCTCTCTCTGTCTCTCTCTTTCTCTCTCTCTCTCTATATATATATATATCCCTCTCTCTCTCTCTCTCTCTCCCTCCCTCTCTCTCTCCCTCCCTCTCTTCCTCTTCCAAACCACTGGGTAATGTTGACATGGCATTCTCACTGAAAACACGAGGTCTTTTTATCTATACCAAGAGGAGACCTAGTTCCGGCGGCCATCTTCTCTGAAAAAAAGAGGGGGAAAAGAGTAAAGGCATCTCATATCAGATTAATTCGTGAATTACTTTCCATGTCATGCCAGTGGATGCAGACGCTATATGCAAGAGTTACTCCACTCCGCCTCTCACAAACTAAGATCGAAGTTAATGGACCGTCTGCGTTTAAACAAAAAAACTTCATCAAAGATGTTGGCCATGGCGTAATGTAATTGGAAAGTAGTTCAACAAAATGACAGCTCTTCTAGATCTGGCCACAAAAAGATCTCTTCGATTTCCATGAAAATGATTGTATTTTAGCTTCGCAAGTAGCCCTCAAAACTAGGTCATGTTCTGTTGGGTGGCACAATCAGATCGCTATGTTTCTCATCCTGTTTCTCATTTCTTTCGTTCTGTCACTTTCGTTCCAATCCTCTGCTCATTGTACCATGATCATCTTATCTCTTCAACTTCTCCTTCTTTTTGTTTTTCTTCTTCTACTAGTTCTCCTTCTTCTCCTACTTCTCCTACTTCTCCTTCTCCTTCTTTTTCTTTTGCTTCCAATTCCCCCTTTCATCTTCTCTTTCACACACTTCTTTCTTTCTCTTTTTACATATTACCGTTAGCTTTCGTATTACTCAGTCTTTTATTCCCTCATTATGATATTTTCCTTGCCCAATAAAAAAAAATGTAAGGACGCACTATAGAGCCAATGTATTAGTGATGCCTAAATGTATTTCTATACTATGATGCTTAAAACACAAGGTGAAAGAAAACACTGCACGTTTTTAGTCCCAATGTCAAAACTACAAAATAATAAGAGCCTTGTCTCATCGAAAGCAAGTATATAACAAAAAATAGACCTTGATCTCCTCATAGCAATATCTAAAAGCGTCGCCCTACAAAAGAGGATTACGGTCTCTCTGCTATTTTTAGGAAACCTTAATGGACAGAATTAATTATGCATACATTCCATCAAAATGTTTTCATCTGCATGCACTGCAAGCGCACGTCACCGTACATGTACTTGATAATAAGCGAAATAGAAGAAAAAAGCTTTTTCGCTCGATACGGGAGCGACTGATTGTTTTTTCTTCCCGGCGAGAACTGAAATAAAATCAATGACGTCACCGCCAATTGAAAGCTATGAGCTTGAAGAGTGCGAAGTCTTATGGCAAGAGGTAACCAACAATGGCAAACCCCCCCCTGCGGTGAATGATTAATTTAACATGACTTTCCCCTGCCCTTTCATTAATGCAAAAGCTCCTCTTGGCAATAGACTTTTGATTGGTCGAGAAGGATATTAAACAAAACAAGTTCATGATGCTGTTTTTTCAATTTTAGACAAACACGCAGCCAATTTACAGCCCCCTGTAAAACACGCGCTATAATTGTTGTTTTCAAATAAAAAATGCATCAACATAATTAGATTGGAATAAATTGGAAGATAATGTGTTTTTTACGCAAACGCTTCCTCTTCCCTGCAGGTCTACCAGCGAAATACAATGATTATGAGACAAATATAATGGATGGGGTGATAAATTCAATTTTAAGGAATCTGTCCTTTTTGCCATTTGCTCCATTTTAATATGGCGTGATGCTCGTTTTTTGCCGACTTACATTACATTGAGAAAATCTTTTTCTATATTGGCAATCTTTTATCTTACGGAAGAATATAGCACTTGCTTTGCAGAGTGTACAATCAAAGAATATTTATTATTACAAAATAAATAAACAAACAAAAAACATACACAGCAACAGAATATATGTCTCTTTGTTTTATCATCAGATTTCTTCCATCCCTTTCCTCTTTCTCTTCCTCTCACGATCTAAATCTTCTTTCTGCAGGAGAACGTCTATCAGACCACGCCTTGCAGCTTATCCATATGGATCGAATTATGTAAGCAAATGTAACAAGCTCGACACAAAGCTCCCAGTGCAATTTGCAAAGTTGAACGATAAGCTTGGCTTAGCCGCCGTTTCATATTTACCAGGCTAATCCTGGGAAATGGAGTCAGGAAAAATCATTGAGCCACTTTTTGAAATGGGGCGCTCGTCATATTTGTGATAGCTTGAGATTAGAAGTATAATCTAGCTCCAAACAAAGAAGGATCGATGTGTTTTTGTATTTTAAGTGCTTCAATCTCAAGGGATTGGCTTAACGAACAGATGTAATATCTTTCAGAGAGAGAACTCTGAATAACTAGACGCCATAAATAAGAGCATGTGAAATGTGTAGTGGATATTGTTCCTTTTTCGTCATCAAAGGGCTACCCTGTTTACCATCGAAAGAAAAAAGAAGTGTAGCTTTTTGTTCAAAACAAAGAAATGTTGACGGAATATAATATGTCGGAGTCATGATCATTATTGTTTGTTTGGACAAAGAAACAAAGCTGTACCGTAGTCTTAAATTAAAGCCATCTATTATCTACAATACCTGGAATAATAATCATAATAATAGCTCACATTTATAATGCGCCTAATGCGTTGTTTCTAGGCGCAGTACATATTATTACCCCGGTCATCGGATTCAGGCTTACCTATACACAATGTATGCATATTCTCCACTCCCTGGGGAGGATTCCGGTCAGTCGCCATTTTACAAGCGCCACTTGCTCATCCAACCACATTAACTTTCGCATCCTACCGGGTACCCCTTTGAATTATATTTAATCTCGATAATAATAGCCAATTCGTACAATCCCTATAATTATTATTCCTTGCTTTTGCTGGTTGTTGTGTTACAACACGCTTGTAGCACATCGAACACGAGTCCCTGGAAAATCAGTCTTTAGCCCACACAATTCTCAACACTACTAATTCTGTTTTCATTCTGGAAGAGAGACTAACTAGATCAGACTGACCTGGTCAAACTGACCTGGTCAGTCTTCCAGGTTTTCTTGGTCAGGAATGAATTTATACATAGCTAAGAGTGTGCTTTATGCCTCTAAACTGTAGGTCACTTTGCTATAATTATGCACAGACAGAAGTGAGTGTAGGAAGTTTCCTCGTGAACGACATAGCTCTTGACCAATAAATGGTCAAACCAGGGGTCCCTGGTCAAACTCAAGCACACGAAAATTATCACCGTCATCCATATGGACATTTAGCCTTGAGGATAAGAATATTACTTTTCGAGTTGTGTGCCACCTACTTAACGTCAGCCAACCACCCCCTCCCGCCCCCGCCCAACATCACACTGTAAACACATTTTAAACAACAACCAGGCACCCCCATGGAAAACAAAACAACAGCATCAGCAGAGTCTTAAAAAACACAATAGCCTATTCCATCAACACAGAGAAATCGAGGTTTACAATGAGAAATATGAACATTCCTGTTATAGCGTTGGTTGGTGATTTCATTGACAGAGCTTTAATCTCACAGGAACTAATTAACACCAATGGTGACAATAGCAAGATCTAGAGAGAAAACAGCATAAATAAGGAAAAATGTAGAATGTTTGACATGGATTAAAGAAAAAAAAAAGAACATCGCTTCCACCAAGGATAAACACATCTTCAATTCCCTATAACTAAATCGTTATGTCATTGCAGGTCCTGATGTGAAGGAAATTGCGATAATTATTATTAAAACATATTAAAAAAATCATCATAATGCACCTAAAGAGCAAATGGGTGAATACGCGCAAAGAAAGAACATGTTTACATGTCTGCCAAGATGGAGTATGGGTCTAGATGTTTGTAACCATGGCAACTATCCATAGAACAAATAAACTGATTAAAAAAGAAAAATTTAGCTATATATAAACAGTGCAGTTGATATCACATGACCACCTATAAATAAATAAATCAAAGTGATGTGTTTTCTGTGTAGGGGAGGAAGATGACCTCGGTATACAAACAGGGAGATTGAGAAAAAAAAATAGATGGACTCCCCAAGACACACTCTGAAGCCTTCGTAGGCTCACTAGTGACCCTCCATCATCCATATCTCAGCTAGTAATTAGGTTGCTTGCTTCAAGAGAAAACAATCGACATCGAAAATGCGTGACCGTAAACAGAATTCACAAGTAAATGTAGAATCACCGATTTAAGATAACGGAGGATCAAGGTACCTGGTGAATTGACTTTAAAAAATCTTAGGGTTGTCATGGCAACAACGGATAGGGGCTGGACTGGGACTGCATCGCTAAAGTTTGAAGTATTGAATGAAAATGGGAATTGGACGTTGCGGAAACCGTGAGGCACTTGCGTTAGCATTTATAGAAAGCTGATGGTGAGGATAAAGAAGTGATGAGCTTTAGGATTTATAACATGAAAACTAAACCATTTGAGCACGAAAATATTAGTCAGCGATCTGATCAAGCTCTGCTTACATTATCACGTCATAAGTAGTAATTCATGATCATAAGCGATTGCATTTAAGCTCGGGGAAATAAGATGAAAATTTCATAGTCGCTATTGCCGATGGTGAGGATCAAGAGTTTATGCGATTTATAACATAAAAACTAAATAATTTGAGCACGAAAATATTAATCAGTGATCTGATAAAACTCTGCTTACATTATCAAGTCATTAGTAGTAGTTCATGATCATAATTATAAGCGAATGCATTTAAGCTTCGAGAAATAAAATGAAGATTTCATAGTCGGTCGATCTGGGAGATTTTCTAAGCCACTAGAGTGCTGCCTGAGTACACTAGAGGAAAAATCAGTTAACATAAAAGATTAGAGCTGCGCTTCCAATGGAAAGCACCTCACATGAGGCATCAAGATAATACTCTCTTTTCCTTTTCTATTCCTTCTTCTTCCCAATGCGCTCTTCATCTGTAGCTTTCTCTTTCTTTCTTTCTTTCTTTCTTTGTCTCTTCCCAAGTTCTTGTCATTCTCTTAATAGTTTCTTCATTATACCTCAGTCACACCAACGAGCCCGGTACCAGACCGACAACAGACCGATCCAACAATTACATTACCAACAAATAGCCGAAAGTCGGTTGGTTTGCAGTCGTTTAAAAGTCGGTCTCGCAGTGTGACTGTGGTATAAAGCCTTGTCCAGATATGAAGCGGTAAACCGCGACGGTTTTTAATGACGATGTTAAGTGTAATACGCTTTACACTTTTGTATCTTATAACACAGAGCTATATGATTGAATGCCGGCAGGATCATTGTTGCGCGCAGTTGCAAATCATTTACGCGGTTAAAAACGCAGGCTTTTTTTCTTTCTTTGCACCGGTTTACCGCGTTTACCGCGTTATATCTGATCGAGCATTTTTAGCTTATCCATAATATCTCTACTGTTCTATAATATCTCTACCTTTTTTTTTCTTTGCCGTCGTTGATAACTTTGCGTGCACCTTCAGCCTTCAGGTCGGGAATTGGAAACAAACATCAGCTGTAGCACGAAACCCATTTTGCTATCCCCCTTCTTTTTTCCAAAAATACAGCTTCGCCCTTAATGATAAATGCTAACATAAATTATGTGTCGGCTTTGTTTTATAAATTCGAGGAAAACGAGGAACGAGATGAGCCGGGATGAAAGAGAGATGTAAGCAAATACCAAACGGAACACGGGGGTGTAAGAGTGCTTGCAATTTGCCAAAGCTATGGGCGACATTATGACCTATATCTCTACAATAAATCTCAAGAGTAACCCATGACATTTCCTCCTTCATATTGTGCCTCAACCTTCATAATTTATGCCATAATTCTTTATCTACCCCACTGGCCATTCTTGAACTAAGATGATGGTAAAATGTAAGGGTAAAATGTAGGAAGAAAAGGCACGTGTTACGCAAGACTCTGCGTGTGGAATACAAATTTAAAAACTAAAGAAAGGAGAAAGAAGGTAAGGTGAAGATGTAGGGATGAAGATACAGGAGTAATAACATTACGAGAGATAGAGAGAAAGGAAGAAAAATGAAGTGAAAATAAATAGAAAACGAGAAAGAGAGAGAGAATCGAGGGTGGAAGAGAAAGATAAACAGAGGGAGAGAATTAGAAGAAGAAAACTTTTGAGCGTGTGTGCGCGAGTGTGTGCGTGTGTGTGTGCGTGTGTGTGTGTGTGTGCGTGTGGGTGTGTGTGTGTGTGTGAGCGAGAGAGAGAGAGAGAGAGAATCGAGGGTAGAAGAGAAAGATAAACAGAGGGAGGAATTAACGGAAGAAAAACATGTGAGCGTACATGTATGTGTGTGTGTGTGAAAGAGAGAGAGAGAGAGAGAGAGAGAGAGCGAGAATTAGAGAGAGAGAGAGAGAAGAGAGAGAGGGGAGGGGCAGACAGATAGAGAAAGGAGAGAAAGAGATGGAGAGACAGTGTCCGTGTGTGTGTGCGTTGGAGATTAAACAATAGTAATGACAAGAGAGAGAGAGGGAGGCGGACAGACAGGGAGGGGAGGTGGAGAGAGAGAGAGAGAGAGAGAGAGGGAGAGAGAGAGAGAGAGAGAGAGAGAGAGAAAGAAAGAGGAAGAAAGACGGAGAGAGGTAGGGGTAAGGGGTAGAGGTAAGGGGTGGAGCCCATCGACTTGAGATGAATCTTGCGTCTGGGAAAGCTAACAGTGCAGATATGAATAACGAATGAATAGCAACGCAGATAAGAGGAGAGATGATGAATATAGAGGGAAGGAGAGGAAGAAAGACGAATGATGAAGCACGTTGAGCCGTTCCTAACGTCATGGTGACTTGAGGCGACATGAAATCTTAATGTGATATAAACCCAATTTTAGAGAGTGAAATTGGTGTCGGCCCTCGCGGGGATGATGAGAACAGGTTGAGCGCTCTCTTTATGTACACTCTAAAGAGACAACTCGAGAGCCGCTCACTCCGAGCTCTCCGATGCGACACAATAATAAACCCCTCTAAAGGAGGTGCAAAACGGGTAAGCTAAAGAGCTTCCCCTTACAAACAGAAAGTCGAAATGAATTACATTAAAATAATGTTACTACAGGCATAATGCTGGCAATTCATCTTTCTATATTGTCCAGAAAGGCTTCACGATACATTCGCAGATGACCAAAACCTATATTCAACGAATCTCTTTCTTTTGTTGATTATCTAGACTTTATGTAACAGACGGACCGCATATCTTCATCATTAGACATTGCCTTGAGCAATAAAATTGTGTTATTTCTATACAAACACAAATACACACAAAAACTCTATTAAAATCTATGCACGAATGTAAGAAAAGACCTGAACAGTACAACCGTACTTTGGAACAAATGAAATGTGTTACAATGCATCTACTAATATGAGATGCATGTTGAATTAAATGAGGGGGAAATAATATGATAGAAAAGGCATACATCATAAGCAAACATATGGTAATGTCATGTCAGTATGATCAGGGTGATGTGAGTTTTATTCATCAATTTGATAGAAAAAAATCAAACAGATAGTTTTATTTCATTTGTAACAGCTTTGAGAAATAATAATACTTTAAGATCATTCAGCTTTTACTGAACCTCACATGGAAATATTAACAATGATGGATATGATTGTGTTTAACTTTAACCGGAATGAAAACAATTGTTATTAAATATTTAGATAATAATGCTTATTGAGATAAATTAAACTGACATAATGAAAATAAACATACCTTTGAGTGGAGCAGCCAAAGCCGAAATAACGAACACAAAAATGAGCAAAAGAGCGAATATCCTTGTTTGTAAAGACTGCATATTGAAGACTGTTCTTGCGTTTATGTTGAAAACGGTTGTAAAATGCTACTAAAAATAGACGAAGGGAACATAGATCAAATTTACAATTTATAATCCTTCTTTTGCTTTCAGAAAAATAAAACTGTAGAAGGCACTAAACTATATCCAAACTGTTTCTCTATCGCCCGGAAGTATAAGCGATGTTTAGCACACTGTGTGACTGTATACGAACACGGAGAGTGGATGAATGCGGCGCCACGGATTGCATCTATTCATTTACCCATCTATTGCAGCATCCATGCCACCTGCAAGATGCGCATGCTCAAAGCATCATTACCGTTTGATACGCTGCTCCTCCCCATCACTATTCGGTCCCACACTATAGATAGGTACGGGAGCAGGGACGGGGAGCAGCCGACGGAGAAACATAAAGCCTGTTTGGATGAATCGACGTTGCAATGCATGCACGTCAGCCCAATACACACACACGTCAGTGGCGGCATATAAGATTCTTTGCTTACGTCACACCGACACCAAACCGGAGAGAGGCGAGATGCGGCTGTAGGAGAAAAGCGGAAACGAGAAGGATGCGGAATTTATTTTTAGAAGCAATCTGATCAGAATTACACCATTATTTACCATTTCAACCGGTCCCATACCGGCCGTAATAATCCTTGGGTGATGTTTTTGAACGTCAAAAGTGGAGTAACTGGTATTCTGAGGATATATGAGGCGACAATCCATAGACAGGCCAAAAGCTAGCCATGCATTTTCTAAATAGATTACGTCGATTTATCATTAACATGATCAGATATACAAACTCGGACTATAAATAGAGCTAGCAGAGACGAGAACAGGAATCCATTATTCATACTCCGGGGCTGAAATCGAGTTAAATAGCCTGAAAATCTAATCTCGGATAAATTATCCAGATCACTGTAGCATAAGAAAAGTACTCATTACCAATTTAAGACAATTTTACAGCCATTGCCCAGGAAATCAAGAGGGCTGAATGTTTCTTTCCGCTCTGCCTTCAAGTTGTAAATAATGCAAGAAAAAAAATCTTATTATCACTAGAAGAACGGAGCTCCGAAAAGAAAACTTTATTTACAGACAACAAACACTTTATGCACAAGACATGGCTAATATCAATATGTAATTACATTTTTAATACAATAATACAAGATGTAAAATTTGGACTTAATAATTATGTAGTTAGAACTAAAAAGGAAAGTTCCGGCATGTTCTCATATCTCTTACAAAAATTGTGGTCACCAACATTGATTAATTTTATGGACTGTACATTTTCAATAATAATCATTCATTCTCCAGTTCATTATTAGTACTTGTTGTACTTGCATAATTTTATTTTCTTCTTTAATTTCTTGCAAAATATCACGAAAACAAGTAGCCTTATTTGACAACAAAGAGATTAGAGGTAATTGAAAAGCTTGTATCTGCCCACGCAGGATTGTCAGCATTTCATAACCATCGATGAGCTCAAATTGATAATTGCAAGCTAAAACATCAAAAATAAATAACAAAATGTTTTTGTTATCGAAAAACTTCTCATTAACCTTTCACACGCAGAGACATGTGTATGGACACAGTGTTGTGAGGAGGCCATTACTGGGAGCTGTTTTTGTGTATGTGCACTTCAGAGTTGAAGCAGCCATCCGAGTATGACCACGTGACAAATAGCAACATCTCAAGTACTTTACTCACAGGCAAGCATCGAGAAGAGCAATCCATAGTTTCTACTTAAAAATTGAAGCTGCCTCTTGCATCCATTTACCTCACATCCTCTTTTCTCTACGCAATCTTTTATACCCATCATGCAACACGTCGCCAACCTCCTTCTATGAACAGATTAAGCTGCTCCATGAATTATTCGCGTCCGATATTTGATGGAAAAAATAGTTGCAATCAAAATAGAAAAATACGACTACAAAAACAGAAAACTACTATAACAAAAAACAACAAACAAACAAATGAATAGACAAGACGCAGCCATGTCGATTGATTAACAGGAGAGTTACCATAATATATTTTGGATGGTATTTAATCGATTTGATGGTGTGAAACTAGGATATTGTCCAAATATCTGAATTAGATGCAGAGAAACGTGATTACCATTTTCAAATTTCCTTGTTACATACTTGTATGAAAGCGAAATATACTACATGTCTACGGTATTTTACTCCTAACAAATCAGTATTTCATATAAAATCTCACTCCAGTTACCTTTTTCTTTCCTCCTAACGATTTCCTTTTACTATTTTCAGTCCTCCTCCATCATGCAACCATGCAAACAATGCTACCTGCACCTTCGATCAAGAATGTCATTCTTCTTCCTGTCTTCACTCGTATCACTCGCACAGCAGAGACTAAACATCAGCACATCTATCTGTTCTAGAATTCATTATCAAGGAAGAATGCTTCTCATACAAATGGAATTCTTGGTAATTCGTGTTCCTGAAAACGTGAACAAAATTGTGTGAACACTTGGAAATGCAAGAGTAAATCTTACAATGAACATTCACTGCATCTCCACATTCTGGTCATAAATCCCTAACACACGCTTGTTCATGAATAATAATGTTATAACTTCACGCAACATGATCTTTAGATCATTTTAAGATTCAATATCTTTTGGCATAATAAAAAAATCATCTTTCTTGAAATGGTATGCCATAACACATTTTATGACAAGTAGGAAAATAGTGACATTTTATCTTGCTTAGTCGCTTCGGTAAGCAGCTCCATGAAACAAAAAGAGATATCAATGTTTGCGAAAGTGTGTGTGACATTATAGTTAAGTGGGAAAATTGCTATCAGATGTGAAACTATAACCTCTATGAAACCGCAGAGAGAATACTAAATGTGGGATATAGATCGGTCAAATTCTTACTTTGGCATAGAGACAATTCACAAGTGCATATTCAATAAAAGGGAGGGGGGGGGTTGTGTGATCACTTACAAACAAAAAATAATATAAAAACAATTATTAAAAAAAAAAATATGAAAAAAAAATTAAAATTAAAAAATAATCCAGGAGGGGCGGGTCCATCGGGCCTCCCCCCACCCCGTGGATCCGCGCCTGTGTGTATATATATATATATATATATATATATATATATATATATATATGTATATGTGTCAATTTTATTTATTTATTTCTGATATTTATACAGGGTGGCACATATCACCGGTTTTGTAATAATAAAACAAATAACAGCATCAAAAACAAAATAGATAAATACACAAACATATAAACGGGTAAAATACAAATTAATTGGTATCCCCATGAAATAACTGATCATTCAAGAATCATCCTTGATCATTTACAAGAAATAGGTGAATGGAATTTTCAAATTAAATAATTTTTTTTTTAAACGTTCAATTAATAATCTGATATATCTTAACGCACGGGATACCAAAATTGTTTTATACATATTTACATTCAATTGCTCTTTAACTAATACACTTAGGTTGTTTACAAGATAGCTGAAAATGGATACATTACATGTATGAATACATGATATAACGATAACCATGTCAACCAAATTTCATAATTTTGCAAATAGGAAAAAAATGGTAAGCTTCGCACGAAACCCCCAAAAGTTCACTTACACGTCATTTACAGATAACAGGGCTTTTAGAGCGTGTTTAAAACTGTTCAAAGTAGGTGACATTTTGACAGGACTTTTAAGTTGGTTCCATACTCTAATTCCAGAAATTAGAGGACTATTTTGATAACTGTCCGTCCTAAATTTGGGTACACACAATGCATCCCTTACAGCATGTCTTGTGTTGTGATCATGTAGTGAACATGATGTAAATCTTGTTTTAAGTATGTTGGTGCCATGTCATGCATTGATTTATACATCATCACTGCACGTCAAACTGGAAACGTGTCTGAATAGGCATCCATCCTAAGCGACTAAACATATCATTTGAAGATACTTCAAATCCTTCTCCCAGCACTACACGTGCAGCTCGTTATTTTAACCTTTTGTAATTTAATCGTTTGTCTTTGAAATCGCTCAGACCACACCGAGGAACAATAATCAAAATGAGGAAGTACGATAGCATTATACAGAAGTTTTAGAGATCTTGTTGGAACATAACTTTTGGCTCGCTTAATTACACTTATATTTCTTTGAGCAGTTTTAATAACTTTTTCCACATGCTCCGCCCAACGTAACTCCTCGTCAATCATGACACCCAGGCATTTTGCCACTTTTACTCTTTTCAAACAGCTGCCGTTTAGAGTGTGACAGAAAAATCATTTACTCCGTTAAGAACTGATCGTGATCCAATAAGCATCACATTTTTCTTATCCGCATTAAGAACTAGACGGTTTGTTGTTACCCATGAAAATATGTTTTCCATACCTTTGGTTAGCTTTGTTCTACTTCTGTGACATTACTCCCGCTCAATGAAAGCAACACCTGTTAACTTATTGTTATCTAAAGCCCATTCAAAGCCCACTGGTTTACGACTTCATTAGAGCTGTTGCAGTAAAATGAAGAGGACGAAAGCCCGACTGATTATTAGGATACAATATTTCATTTTTGTTTAGAAAACCACATAGTTGAAAATGCAAAGCTTTCTCTAGAATCTTGCTCACAACGGATAATACCGAAATTGGTCTGTATCTATACAGTATATTAGCAGTGTGGTTGGGGAGGCAGGGGCGGATCTAGCTTTTTGCTAAAGGGAGGGTTTGACCAAAATAATGACGATGCGGAGCATCGTCCACGAGCCGCGAAGCGGCGAGTCGATTTTTTTGGGGGTGTTTATTTGAACCCCGTAAGTGATGTTTTCCTGGCATCTATTAACACAATGGAGACCATAAAAAGCAGTGCATGATAACGTCTTTTTAAATCAAGTAACAGTTTAATACACAGTTATATCCAGAGTTATCATGTGTTTGGTTAAGTTACCAGATGAGTTGAATATCTTCTCACAATATTTGCACTTAAAAGGGTTTCTCTCCAGCGTGCGTTCTCTTTTCTTTCTTTTTTTCTTTTTTTCCCTTTTTTTTTAAATTTTTTTTTATGGGCCGCCCAAGGGGGGGGGGGTTTAAACCCCCTAAACCCCCCCCCCCCCGTAGATCCGCGCCTGGGAGGGGGTAGTGATGAATAATCTTGAGACGGAAAGTGACAAATCACTCAAAATATTGCAAAGTGTTGTATATGTTGACAATCGTATCGTAAATTTACATCATACACTTACGCAAAACGCAGGGACACCAAACGTTTCCTCGACGTCTGAAATTCGTTGAGGTCAAAGAAAATGTTGAATCAACAAGTGCAACAGAATTATTGATGCATCGAGCAAAGTGGAAAGGACTACAGCGATAGACGCTTTCTGTTAATCTTGAGCGCTCTTGACTCGCACGGAATACGTGAGGGCGCATTTCCAATCACACTTGGCGTGCGTGTAATTAGACCGCCATGATGCAGTGCCCCTCTCTAATTTGACAAACATTTCCGCTGCAACCCTCAGATAAGGTGACATGGGACACGCGCACAGCTGCATCAGCTTTGAGTCAGACGGAGGCTCCTAACTCGCCAAAATACATTCTGGCGGTGTTCAGTATAGCAGGAGAAGTGTATGTTCGCTTTAGTTATCACCTGGTTGACGTATCGTCTACAGTGATTCTTATTTCAGAGAAACCCCGGTGTTCGATCATCACCAATAACATGTATGTGTGGGACTGCACTGGAATCCAGGCCTACTGGCCTTCTTTCTCAGGCTATTCGCGTCTATTTCTAGAATTCAGGGTACTTTGTGAAAATATCAGCGATATCCATATAATGATGTCCATTTGCATTTACCTAGAATCTACGACATTTCCTTGAAACATCCTTTTAAAATATCGGAAAGGAGGTTAGGCTAAAAGCTTCCTTGTAATGCTGAAAATATGGGTTTCTATAGGTGATGCGCCTTATTAACAATTTCGGGGAAAGGGAGTGATGTACAATTTACAATTTCTTTGTTTTCTGGGAAATAGGGCGTTTTTAGTCCAATACCGTGCTATTCATTTGTTGCAGTTTAGTAATGATTGAACACACTGGGAGAGCTATATACAAGGAGCAAGTGGTGCCGTTGATTAATTAAGCTTAATTAAGGTATTCAAGAACTTCAGTAAATATTGACTATATAAGACAGGTTTGTCTTCTGTACTCTTCTGTACTTTTTTTAGCTCGATATCTGTCAATATCCTAACCTAGTGTTGATTGGGAAAGGTACGTGCCGATATTCAATAGGATTTGTTTTCTTTTTATTACTCATCATTTCATGATTAATTTGTATCGAAGACAATTTGTTTTAAATTGTGACAAGCAGTAAACCATATCCAGTACCTCGTTGAAAAGTTACACAAGTTATCTCGAGATATACCCCCAAAAAAACTTACTTTTGTATGTAAAGGCATTCGATTCATCCGTTTAAAAGATGACGTATCGTGGTATAGTGGTTGATTCCAATAACTCTCAATCCAAGGATTGCCAGTTCGAATCCCAGCACGGCATTCACGTGACAAACCAGACATTGACCCACATGTGTCACTCTCCACCAGGTGTTAAATAGGTACCCGGTAGGATGCAAAAGTCATTGTAGGGTGCTCAGCATTATAAGCGTCTGCAAAAATGACGCCCGGTTGGAATGCTCCCCAGGGAGAGGAGAATGTTTATACTTGTGCGGGTAAGCCGGAATCTGATCAGCAAGCTAATGAAAAGCGCTTAGAAACATTGTTGATGTCATAATGTTACGTTAACCCAAAATAGTACCCAGATGACTGATCAATATTGTCTTTGTATTGTCATCCGGGAACTTCTTTATCAACATCACACAAAAACTAAGCAATATTTACCGAGGTAAGTCAAACATTATATATTTTGCTAGTCAGCATTATAAAGATAATAATACTATTATATGGCTTTTTTTTCTTGTAATACAATAATATATTGCTCTCGCTATGACGTCTTCGACTTGTCCAATATTGTCATAGCTCGAGCAAAATATTCTTGTATCACACTCAAATCTATCCAATTTGATATAAAGATTAAGTAACGATCCTACTCAAATTGAAGTAGGATACAATGTAGATTATCAATCCCACATGTTATGAATAACTCATTTTGTATAGCAAAGCCTTATAGGTCAGGGGTAGATCTTTAATCCACGGTAGATATGAACATGGTAGGTTCGGGTCCTTTACATTTCAAGGGACGATGGTGATGATGATGGTGATGATAATAATAATTTAAACCAGATTAATTTCTTGCTAAAGGAAGTTATGTCAGGCTGGGAGTCGAATCCTCAACCCTAGGATTAAGAGTCGAGTGAATGAATTACTATACCATGACATCATGACACCTCGGCACCTCAAGTTAGAATAGAATTAAGATGTAGTACTATGATAATGAAACTGTGTTTGAAGATCCTGCAGATGATGAAAATTGGGTACTGACTGTTGTAATATTGTTATTCACACGACTTCCTAATGAAAGTCATGCTTTGTGTGGGCGATGTGTGTGGGTGACGACGGATCTGTGTGTGTATATCTGCTTCCTTGTATTATTGGTGATAGAGTAAGCATTACAAAACCCACTTATCGTGTATACATAATGTCAGGTGCTAGCATAAAATAAAGAGATTATCTCAATTTTTCACCCACGTACCGCTTTATAATCTGCTTTTCTAAAATCTGAATTTAGTTGCTTTTCTCTGAGCATGAGTTATACCGTAGTTAGATTAAACTCTTGCGACGTCTAAATTGAACCCGACCTGGGAAATAATTATTTAAAATTTAGATTTAGAAGAGGCGTGTTATTCTCAAGTGTTGTTGCATTTTAGATCCAAGAAAAAAAATTGTTCAAGCTTTAAAAAAGTATTCATGTTGGCCCGATTTTGAGCATTGCTTGGTTCTGCCAAATATACATGCAGCAGAAATCAACACGAGTCTTTATTATTTGCATAATAGATTTGTTTTCTTGGACTAGATAAAGACAGATTTTATATCAAGAAGAAATTAGAAAGAAAGATATACAAGGACAAAAGGTAAAAGAGGGGGTGGGAGAGAGAGAGATAGAGAGAGAGAGAGAGAGAGGGGGGGGGGAGAGACACGGGGTATATATTAAAGAATGTGAAAGAAGAAAAAAGAGAGAAATAGACAAACGTTATAACTTAATAAGCAGGGGATAATGCTCCCCGTTGGGTGGAGAGGAGAATAAGTGCGGAATTACACTAAACCGATTTTAAAGCTCATTATTCATTATTGCTTGCATAAAATTACCGGTTCGGGTTAGATTATGATAGGGGCAATTTCTAACAATTTGATTATTCTACTTCATAATTACGATGACATCGCCTCAAGCAGTGTATAGGTGGATGATGATGATGATTCACAGCAATTATTGTATGGCGCCCTAATTCTATTTCAAGAAACATTCAAAGGCGCGAGCTCCTCCAATATAGTTATTGGACAAAAAGGACTCATTCAACAGATTACACTAATTTCAGCAAAATTAAACAATAAAGCCGATCGCTAGGACTTTGGAGAAATCAACTCAAGGGCAATCTTAAAACACTGAGTATATCCGGACATAACTGTAAAGCTGTCTTCGGGGTTTGGCTTTCTCAAACGTCTTTACGATCTTGTTTAGCGGAAAATGTAGCGAAGGCATAGCATAGAAACACTTTAAATTTCAGCCAATGTGTGAATTTGAACTCATATTGATCGAGTGGAACGGAGATAGGGGTAACATGGTTAGCCATGAGGAGCCCGTGGGGATGGCGGATGTTTGCGTAAGCATCACACCTCCTACCACCTCATGGGCATAGAGTGAGATAAGGTGGAATTGAATTGATGATGAACTAGGTTTGATATGACGTCACGGTGCTATCCAGAATGTGTGTGTGAGGGGAGGGGAGGGGAGAGGAGGGGAGGGGAGGGGAGGGGAGAGGAGGGGAGGGGAGGGGAGGGGAGGGGAGGGGAGGGGAGGGGAGGGGAGGGGAGGGGAGGGAAGGGGAGGGAAGGGGAGGGGAGGGGAGGGGAGGGGAGGGGAGGGGAGGGGAGGGGAGGGGAGAGGAGAGGAGAGGAGAGGAGAGGAGAGGAGAGGGGAGGAGTGGGGAGGAGAGGGGAGGGGAGGGGAGGAGAGGGGAGGGGAGGGGAGGGGAGGGGAGGGGAGGAGAGGGGAGGGTATAGGGGAGGGGGACTCCTCTAAATATACTAAATGAAAATGTGGAGGACGAGCAAATTGTGCTAAGAAAACAACTCTTTGTCACATGTATGCCTAGATTTCTTTCAAAAAAAGGAAAAACCAAAACAAACAAAATAAAACAAAACTCCTATAATTCCTAAGATTTTTGCATATATTCGATACCCGGGTATGAAACTGAACAAAGGACCTTTATTCCATGCTGTTATTTCTACAAAAGGTATATTTGATCTGTTTTTTTTTAACAATGATGATATATTTGTAGACTTTAATCACATATGCATGGGAAATCATGAGTTTTTTTCATGTAAAAAGCTAGCATTCAGACAAGACAGGACTCATTAACATCTTTTCTGTCTCGAGGAATCTAGGTGCACAGGTGCCTGATACTGCTTTCATCCGTATCAGGACAATTACTCCCTTGGAAAATCATCCCCCGGAAAATCACCCCCCGGAAAACTACTCCCAGAGGACAATTACCCTCCCCCCCCCCCCGAAGAATTACCCTCCGAGGACAACTACCCCCCGAGGATAACTATGCGCCCCCGGAGGAAAATTACCCCCGAGGATAATAACCCCCGTAAAAATTGTCCTAGAACGCTTCCATTACCGTTGGAGGAGCATAATATTAAAACAGGGGATAACCTAGGGGATCCTCTTTTTTTGGCCTTTCTAAATCGTGGAGCCGCCCGTTTAGAGAAATCATATGTTTTTTATTAGGATAAAATATTTGTACATGTTCCTCAACATAACATGTGGATATTAATGTTAGGAGTAAACGACGATTGATTTTGGAACTTCATTTTTAAGAAATAGGAACAATTCACTTGATTTTCTGTAATCATCACAATCACAACAAAGTCTTAAGAGAAATATTCGAGTTTATGTTACGTATGTGGGAAGCCAGAAAAGCTTTAACTCCTTTACTTTTACATAGACATAACGTCCTTCTGGCTCTCAACAGCGCATCGTAAAGAAATCCTTGCGTTGTTACTTTCTGCAATGATTTTCTTCCATGTGGTAATGAAATATAAGAGACAAATAATGAATTAATTGTCAATTTCCCAGCATTCAACACATCCTTTAAAGATACTATGTCCCTTTGCAGCCAACCTCAAAATCTGTACAACTTTGCAGGAATTATGAATATGTCATGTATGTTCTATCTGTGAAATTTAAACGTTAGCAGTGTCCTAATATTCAAATTATGCAAGGAAACCCGTTTACTTGCTAGACTTCACTGTCAGACACTATTGAGTGACTGACTGGCCTTTTTTCTTCTTTGGTAATAACATACATAAAATGAGCTGTAAAGGGTACATGATAATTTGTCTACATCAATAACCCACTTCTTGTAATGACCAAATTAAACTGATTGAATCTTTGCGCAGCATAAAACGTACGACCATTCGGTACAATGGTCTGAAAATCAGACTATTACTTACTGGCTCTATAGCTCTTAATTCGATTCGACAACTTATAGTCGTTATTTTTCCACTTAAAGACATTTTCAAGCCCCCCTTTTTTAGGGAAGTTCCAAATTAGCATTTACTTTCAAATGCCGTTGGAATTTAGCCTTTTCTTTTTTTGGGCCTGCAAATGGGACATAGTACTTTTAAACCAAAGCGTCATAAAATTCATGGAAAAAAAATTAAGAATAGACTGAATCTATGTTTTTGCGACGTATACATTGATGGAACTGAAATCAAGAGTATGTATATCTCTGATTGAAAATACCAATGTATTGTTGGAGGCAGGAAGCTGACATCATTTTGGTTTTCCAAGAGATTTACTGCTAGTCATGGGTGAGTGTGGCTCAGTGATGTGATATTTCTACAAGGATTACCTTTCAACGGAGATGATGATACCGTGATCAGTCTTGACGTGACAAGTTGTCGACAGAGCTTACCTGCGGAAATTAACTTTTACCAGAATTGGATTGGGTTTTATGTTTGATATATCATTTAACTTCTTCGAAATGGCATTGATTTAGTCTGTTCTACAAAGACTTCCGATGCGGTGATCCACGATAACTTGATAATACATAAGGATATCTGTCTAGGACAGTTATTAAATCAACACTAGAAAGGAAATTTGATTTATGGCAAGTATTCCAACTCAATATTATATTCAGATGGGAATTGGCAAATCTTTCACAGATTTGCCAGTAATTTGGTATAATAGAGATTAAGTCTAGCACCAAAAAGATTCCTATTCTATTTTAGGCTGTGTGCGAGCTGTAAACCATCTGTGTCTTTTATGATTATTGTATCGTAACTGCTCGTTAGAATATTTTGAACTGTTTGAAAAGAAATGAGAACAGTTGCATAGTTTTGCAGCATCTATAGTCTGCGACTGCTTTGTTGAACAGTATTCAAACAGACGGAATATAGTTCAACTTTGTAACTTCATAATGAAACAAGACTAAACCATTGATAACGAATAGAGATCCTTCTGGGTGAAGTTCTCTTATTTGATTCATTACCAGGCTAATTAATATGAGATGTGATATTCAAAAGTGTTTTACTTCTGAAGACGGGGTAATTTACTCTCGATTAATCCCATGCATGTATGCAATTATTCCACACCCACTCGTCATAAACTAACTTGGTGTGTAGGCGACTAAGATGGTATCAAGGGATTAGGAATACCCTGCTGTAGCTGTCAACTGACTCTCTGAGTCTACAATAAGTTACCTAGAGAGACAGAGAAAGAAAGAGAGAGAGAGGGAGGGGAGAAGGGGGAGAAAAAATCAGATATAGAGAGAGAGGTACACGCACACATACACGCACGCACATACATACATACACCCACACGCTAACACGCACACGCACACACACAACCTCTTTCTCCTAAGGACAATGTACAAAACAAATGGTTATCTTGGGAAGGGTTGTTTTACAATCAGGGTACACAATAGAAAAATTCACTTTGATGGTCGTTTAAACAAAAATTATGAACAGCCAAGGAAAATTTGCCTTGGTCAACTATTCGGCACTATTAGATCCACCTACAACAGCGAAGAAATTGTTTGACACAAGCAACTACTTTTCAAAATATGTAATTATATGCCATTTTTGCGCATTTTCACTGTCTCATTTCATTTTAAGCAAAGTTTGAACATGTGCATATCCGACATATGTACCCAATAAACATTATCAACTATCAGAATTAACTCTATGTAAGATCTAAATTGGGTGTAAGATTTTGGCAAATCAACAAATTTTGACTGTGCAACAAAAATGAGGTGCAAAATGGGTCAAAAAATGTCCTCTCCGAAACCAGCGTTATAATTTTAAGTAAGACTGCACTCATGCATTATATTTTCCTCCTTCAAAAGAGTCACTAATATCATACACAATTATGATATTAACTTTTCCCACACGTACTCAGTTTTGGGTAAATGCGCGTTTCAAATTTGTTTGTCGGGGGTGTGTCAAAAAGTGTCCTCTCCGAAAAAGTGACGTTTTTTATCAGCCTTCAAGAAGAGCCACATTTTGAAACCAACTTATGTTATTAGTAGACCAAACATTGTTTTATCATGTGCAATATATAATGTTTCTTTAGTTTAATGTTCACACTGATTTTGTAGGTGACAAAACAAAATGTCCTCTCCGACCCATAATCAGTGGAAGGATAAATGACTAACAACAGTCTACAAGTGCACGGATTTACAGAAATTAGCCTGATTTTAATTCATCAAGATCATTTAAACCAATCATATGTCAAAAAATAAAGTCCTCTCCTAATTTTAGTATAAAGCATGTAAAATCTCCAAAACTCTGATATAAGGTTAACTATTCCTTAAAACTTGAAGCTATAGAATCACAGTATTGTCCAGGTACCTTCTGACAATAATTAGTTTAATGTGAATCAAGTTTTTAGTACCGGTAAGTCTTAAAGTGAGGGAGAAGATAATTTCTCTACGATGGGTGATTGAAGATGTATATGCAGATCATAAATCGGTGCTAACAGTGATAAAATATGTTAAAATAAACCTTGCATAATATATATCCAGTTTCATCAATGCCATAAAATAATGAATTATATTTGTATTAGGCAGTTCCAACTGCGTGTCAAAAATAATTTCCTCTCCGAACTAAAAATTTGTCCTCTCCGAATAATTTTTTGACGCCACACATCTCAAGAAACGTTTATCCTTTTATCCTGGAAGTTGGTATGCAAAAGCACCCTTACAATGTGTAGCTGTGCGAATACAGAATAAAGGGTCAAACTGCTCTGAGATTTTTTAATCATTAACTTCATGCTGTCAGTCCATCATTTTGTGGTATATGAAAAGATGCAAAACTTAATTTTACATGAATAAAACCATTTTGCACTCAAAAAATTAATTTGTATTCTGATTTATCAAACTATGTCTTCACATTCACCCAAAGAAACAATCCATATTTTTTTCTGCATAATGTCATCAGGTGACACTTGACTCTATTTTTTTCATTAAGGAAATGTTTCATGGTTGGAAAAAAAAAATTGACACTTGTAGCCCTGAAATTTTACAGACTTTACCAGTAACATGTATAATTATACAACATACAAACAAAAATTCAGAATAATCAAAGGAACTTTTTTTTCTCACCCCAAGTGAGACAAAGTGTGTACCCTGATTGTAAAACAACCCGGAACCTTACGGGTTCCAGGGGCGGAGCCCCCGTGCGCTCTTGTGTTTTTATCAGTTTAGAACTTTCAAGATGCCCGGAATGAGAGGAAGAAATTGTAATTTTCTCCTTAAAATTCATACATTCCTAATCATTTCATTACGTTAGACATCATTTCTTTCTCTCTTATAAAAGCAATTTCTTATAACCAAGGAGTTTGAGAGATTGAGTCATATCCAAATCAAACCCTTTGAACCACCTTCGATGCCGCTAGGAGAAAATATGTCAGGCTTGTGCTCAACTGGATCTTTAATGCAGATAGGTAGACATAAGATGCATGCCTAGCTGCATACTAACGGTCACTTTCAAAGGGAAATATGCTTTTGTAATGATAATTAATTTTCCTTTGATACCACTCGTCTGATAATACGAGCAGTACCTAGTGCTTACTTTTACTTTTACTTTTAAAGGAAATGGAGCAGAATTTCCTGAAGTATTAATCAAAATTACTCGACTAAGCATGTATGGGCACTAATCTGACATATATCCAAAGAGATTCGAACATGCCTACGACTAGAGGGACAACTAAAGTGTGGCCTTTGACATTCCATATGTTTTGCATTGGATGCATTATGGGAGTTTTGTCCAATTTGAACGACGATTCTGGAGGGTCAATGTTTATTCATGAGCAGTGACGTCAAAAATACGCCAAGTACTGTTTGGTAATTGAACATGAATTTTTTTTTAATGTATTAGGTCATGCATAATACGTTTTTCATTCCCAGAATTCCCTGCGATTTGAGCACGATAACGAGGAAAAATGGCGGTTGTATGAACTTCAACTTTTAAGTTATTCATTTACGAACAACAAGTTTGTCAAGTACATCTCAGTTTTGTGTGAAGATCTCTGAAATGATTGTGATTTGCAGAGTCGGCGCCACCCGGGGGATGGGGCAGGGGGCGCAGTGACCCCCACACTTTTTCAAGTATCCCCAAAGTACCCCTTTTTACATAGGAAAAGTGCTCCTTCCTCTTTTAATAACTACCCCTTTTTAACTCGGATAGCTTTTTGACTTTCCCTTGATTATTAGTGCCCTTTTTTAAATTCTCATAAGTGCCTCTTTTCATATATGCTTAGTGCCCCCTTTCAGATGCGACAAGTGCCCCTTTTCACCTCTGACAATTACCCTCTTAACAATGATACGTGCCCCTTTTCACTTCTTATAAATGTGCCTATCAAAATTCGATGGGTGCCGCTTTTCCGTTGACAAATGCTAATTTCTCATTCTCATAAGTGTCTTTTTCATCTCTGGTGAGTGCCTCTTTTTTTTAGGTGTAGGAGTACCCCATTTTCACCTCTGATAATTAGCCTTTGTACTTCGACACGTGCTCCTTTCTTTTCTAATAAGTGTCTTATCCCTTTCGATAAGTTTTCCTCTCATCATTAAACGTGCCCTTAATTTCAAGCGACTAAGAGCAGTATCCCTGTTTTGCGTTTATAGATGCTATGATTATGTTTTTTTTTTATCAATTTTGTGTTTGTTTAGTCTTCCGTTATGAGAATGTGTTTATGACCCCATCAGGTTAGGTTCTTCTTCTTTATAAGATGTAACTTTTCCACGCTCGCTTTACTCGCTCGCAAATGAATTTTTAGACCATCACACCCAACTGAAAGTTATGATTCTTAAAGGTAATACAAAGTTTTGGGAAATTTTGAAAATTGGGTGGACAGTGATTCTTTACAATTTTGATATATTTGGATGCCCCTGTGGATGTATTCTAAGCACTAGAAAATTGTGCCTCTAAAACACTTCTGCTTTCAAGAAAAATTGAATATAAAAATTTACCGGTGGTCCCGGTAAATTTTGATAAATTTCAAATAGCGCCTACGGCTGTACAATGGTAGCTGCAACCATGAAAATCTCAGAATATATATAGTTGTGATATATAATTGGTCAATTTTAGTCAAGAAACATAGTTTTATAGCTTAATTAATATCTTGACCTTGAGAGGGAGCTATACAACACAAATAGTTTGTAGTTTACAATTTATAACTTTAGACGCGATAACGATCACTGAATATTGTAGGATCGATAATTATGCTTCCAATATGTTCATTTGAACCAAATTCATGACCCCATACCAAAACCTTTTATTACCTTTAAGCAATATATTATATGATGTACAAAGAGAAACAAATATTGAAATCATTCCTCATAATGTAATCACAATATAGGGGTATATACCAATTTCTAAAACATTGTATATTTCGCTTTGAGATTTCCCTTTGAAGATTTCCCTTTGAAGGTGCCCTTATTCCAGAAAGTGCCCTCTTTAGCTCATTTTCATGATAGGCAACAAAGCCCTTTGAACATTACCAGAAGGAGAAGAAAAGATTTATCAAGGATCATGAAAGAATTCTTTATTTGTTCTTTTAAATACATGTTCATGTAACAACCTTTTCATATTCAATGTCAATTCAAGTTCTGACAAATATATTAGGGATGCCGAACTGCCGGGGCGGATCTACGAGGGGGGGAGGGGTGGGGGTTATGGGGGTTTAATCCCCCCTTGGGCTGCCAAGTGAAAATGTGATGTGCATGAAAACGCCATCATATTTCCAGACTTTTTATGGTCTCCATCGTAGATGCGAGGAAAACATCACTTACGGGGGTTTAAAAAAAACTATTAAAAAAAAAATTGCATCGCCACTACGCGGCTCGTGGACGATACTCCACAGGGGCTTCAAAATAGCACCAACAAAAATCGGCCAACCCCCCCCCCCCCCCCCCCTTAGCAAAAAGCTAGATAAGCCCCTGGACTGGATACTAAATTGAAGTGGAAAAAATAAAATGATAATAGTAAAAATAATAGTAATAATGACAATGATAATAGTAGTAATAATTTCCAATGTTAACAAAAGTACTCATAAAACACATTATATACCTTTTTTGTTACATAGTCATATGGGTTTTATTTTAGAATATTTAAGTATTAAATTTATTTTACAAAAAACTGAAAAATCTGATGGCAAACACCCCCCCCCCCCCCCCACCCCCATTTATGTGTTGCCTTTCTTTTGTTGATGTCATGTCATGTCATGTCATGTTGCATTAAAAAGACAAAATTATCATGATAAATGAGTGCATCAATGTTAATGAATTACTTAATAATGCTTAATTCTTTTCTTTTCATTTTCTTATTTTATGAAAGATATGTGATGATGTAGGCACTCTGTAATGATAATGATGTATCACTGAGGTGTGATGAGTTGATACAGTCTTATGTAGGATTGAGTAATAGGTGTGTTAGACCTTGTGATTTTTTTTTTTATAGATCTGGCAGCAGCGAGATAAGATTTAATCATCTTTCCTAATGAGAAAGAAGGCGGAAATGTAATAAGAGATCAACGTATAGATCGACGGTTCAGTGACACAAAGACGTAACTCAATATTTTGCCAAAATGAGTATTTGTTATCAAGATATTCAGAAAAATGTGTGCTTTCCTGGACACACAAAGACTTAACTCCACCCAACACCCAATTGAAGTCGATGGCTAGTGGAACATAAACTTAACTCATTAAGGCCCAAGTGCTCAGTGACACATAAACCACTTTTTCTCAAAATGGCCAGCATAGAGTTACGTCTTTGTGTCACTGACGCCTCGAAATGCAGTACAAACAATGGTCTACAATAGAAAGGGGAGGGGCAAAGTTAAATATAATATAAGTCAGTGCAAAAATGACATCATGGGTAATCGTTAATGTGGTTGGGGCCGAAAGAATATGGCCTATGGAGATTTCAGCATTGGAAGGGGGGGGGGTCCTAGATTGAAAATGTTAAAGATACTATGTCCCTTTTGCAGCCAACATCAAATTCTGTAGAACATTGCAGGAATTATGAATATGTCATGTATGTCCTATCTGTAAAAATTTAAACGTTAGCAGTGTTCTAATATTCAAATTATGCAAGGAAACCCGTTTACTTGCTAGACTACACTGTGAGACACTATTGAGTGACTGACTGGCTTTTTCTTTTTTGGTAATAACATACATAAAATGAGCTGTAAAGGGTACATGAGCATTTGTCTACATCAATAACCCACTTCTTGTAATGGCCAAAATTAAACTGATTGAATCTTTGCGCAGCTTAAAACGTACGACTATTCGGTACAATGGTCTGAAAAATCAGACTATTAATTACTGGCTCTATAGCTCTTAAGTCGATTCGACAACTAATAGTCGTTATTTTCCCACTTAAAGACATTTTCAAGCCCCCCCCCCCACCCTTTTTTTGGCAGGGGGGGGGGGTGGGCTTCTAAATTAGTATTATCTTTCAAATGCCGTTGGAACTTGACTTTTTCATTTTTTGGCCTGCAAATGGGACATAGTACCTTTAATGTCCGTGTACAAATCAGTGGCGTCGAGTGCAAAAAGGAAAAGAATAAGGCAATGATTAATCATTTGGGCACTATTACTATGAAAATGGCACTTGTTAAATTGGCTAAATGATCGATGCAATTTGATTGAATATCATTGACTAAAAGATAACATGACCAAATTAATAAACGAAAACAAATAAAACGAAATAACAAGGTCCAAAATAGATGAAGGTAAACGGTGAGTGGGATCATTATTTTTGCTATACTAAACTGAAATTTGTGTATGTACTTTCCATCCAGATGACAGTGAAGTTTCTGGCCCCAAGTTTACCCTTTTAAGGTTTATTTACGCCCCCACCCCTCCCCCAACTCGGACCGTTGTTCTACACTGGCCCGCGGCCCACGCCCCAGGAGTCTATCGTTAGTGACGCATGCGCATTGTCTTTTTTCATGGCGAATTTATGATAAGTGAAAAAGAGCTCACGATTATTCAAAATGTTTAATTCATCTACATATTTTACGCGCTGTCATCTTCATAGGCTAATAGTAATACATGAAAAGTGGAAGTAGTGTGCACTTTATGACCCTCCAAAATTTCCCAATGGCTAGACGGAGGCAGAAGCGGAGTTGAGCCCCGCATATAATATAATAAAGAACTGTACAAGAGCAAATTCACTTTTTTTTCGTGAGCCGGAGTAGGCCTAATCGGAAAAGTGTCAAATCGCAAGTTATAGGATTGTAAAATCTTACTATTTTTAAACAAATTTAAACTGCTATTATACAATGTATGCAAATTTCTTGACATAATTAGGCTTTTGTGTTCAAAACTTTATCATCTGTTCAACTTTTTCCTTGTTACTTCAAATAAAAAGAAAAATATTAACGATATCTCTTTGTGAAAAATTAAAAACCCAAGCTTTCCGATTATATTGGTGGCTTCGAACCTCGGACATCAAAGGTAACAGCACACCTGTAGATTCTATTGTGCAACGTAAGGAAATGGTAGGTGCTTGGACTAATTTGTTTCCAGTTGGGACTCCAGCTCTTAAAACTCCTTGGTATAACTGTTTTTTGTATAACCGCTCGTTCCAAAAAATTAACTACACTAAGCCCTGACCTACAAACATTCAATAAAAAAGAGCATTTGACTGGGTGTGCCGTTCACCTACAGTGTTAAGAGACAGGGCCCGGTATGCTAATCATTCACAGGTCACCATCTCCCAGCCAAAAAATGATAAGACTATGGCCAATCATAGAAGACGGACCTACAGAAGAACCGCCTTTTGACTGAAGTTGGTGCCGTTTCAAAACTAAAATGAACTGAACTGAACTGGACTGAACATTTAATAAAAAAGAGCAGTTGACTAGTCTGCCGTTCACCCACACATTACGGAACAGGGCCCGATAGGCTCATCATTAGGAACTTTTAGATTTGCATGTCCACACAGTGGACTGCTACGTGTGACGTGCTTTTAGGGCACTGTCAGTATCTCAAAAGGACGCCACCCGTAATAGTCCTCTATGTCGACGTTCACATTTAAAAGTTCCTATTGACAAGTCACCATCTCCCAGCCTAATGAACTACACTGATCCTTAACCTACATACATTCAATAAAAAAGAGCATCTGACTGGGCGTGCCGTTTACCAACAGTTTAAGGGACAGGGTCCGGTAGGCTCACCATTCACAGGTCACCATCTCCCAGCCAAAACTTAACTACACTAAGCCTTAACCTACATACATGTACATTCATTAAAAAGAACATCTCACTGGGTGTGCCTTTCACCTACAGTTTAAGGGACAGGTCTAGGTAGTCTCAACATTCACAGGTCACCATCTCCAGGCAAAAAATAACTACACTAAGCCTTAACCTACATGTACATACATTCAATAAAAAGAGTTCACCTACAGTTTAAGGGACACGTGCTTTTAAAATAACTACACTAAGCCTTATCCTACGTACATTCCATAAAAATAGAGAATCAGACTGGGCGTGGCGTGCCGTTCACTTACAATTTAATCGGCAGGGCCTGGTAGGCTCATCATTCACATATCATCATCTTCCAGCCAAAAAGTTAACTACACTTAGCCCTTACCTACATACATTAAATACAAAATAAAATTTGAATGGGCGTGCCGTTCAACTACGATTTAAGGGTTAGGGCCTGGTAGGCTCATCATTCACTGGTAACCATCTCCCAGTAAAACAATAACTACACTTAGCCCTTACCTACATACATTAAATAAAAATACAATTTGACTGGGCGTGCCGTTCTCCTACAATTTAAGGGGCAAGCCCCGGTAGGCTCATCATTCACAGGTCACCATCTCCCAGTCAAAAATTAACTACACTAAGCCTTAACCTACATAATAAAAGAGCATTTGACTGGGCGTGCCGTTAACCTACAGTAAAAAAGGCAGGGGACCGGTAAGCTCACCATTCACAGGTCACCATCTCCCAGTAAAAAATAACTACACTTAGCCCTTACCTACATACATTAAATACAAAATAAAATTTGACTGGGCGTGCCGTTTACCTACAATTTATGGGGCAGGGCCCGGTAGGCTCATTATTCGCAGGTCACCATCTCCCAGCCAAAAATTAACTACACTAAGCCTTAACCTACGTACATTCCATAAAAATAGAGAATCTGACTGGGCGTGGCGTGCCGTTCACTTACAATTCAATTGGCAGGGCCTAGTGGGCTCATCATTCACAGGTAACCATCTCCCAGTAAAAAAATAACTACACTTAGCCCTTACCTACATACATTAAATACAAAATAAAATTTGACTGGGCGTGCCGTTCTCCTACAATTTAATTGGCAGGGCCTGGTGGGCTCATCATTCACAGGTAACCATCCCCCAGTAAAAAAATAACTACACTTAGCCCTTACCTACAAACATTAAATACAAATACAATTTGACTGGGCGTGCCGTTCTCCTACAATTTAAGGGGCAGGGCCCGGTAGGTTCATCATTCACAGGTCACCATTTCCCAGCCAAAAATTAACTACACTAAGCCTTAACCTACATACAATCAATACAAAATAAAATTTAACACTGCCGTTCACTTACAATTTAATTGGCAGGGCCTGGTAGGCTCATCATTCACATATCATCATCTTCCAGCCAAAAAGTTAACTACACTTAGCCTTACCTACATACATTAAATACAAAATGAAATTTGAATGGGCGTGCCGTTCACCTACGATTTAAGGGGTAGGGCCTGGTAGGCTCATCATTCACAGGTCACCATCTCCCAGTAAAAAATGACTACAATTAGGCCTTACCTACATACATTAAATACAAAATAAAATTTGACTGGGCGTGCCGTTTACCTACAATTTATGGGGCAGGGCCCAGTAGGTTCATTATTCACAGGTCACCATCTCCCAGCCAAAAATTAACTACACTAAGCCTTAACCTACGTATACATTCCATAAAAATAGAGAATCTGACTGGGCGTGGCGTGCCGTTCACTTACAATTCAATTGGCAGGGCCTGGTGGGCTCATCATTCACAGGTAACCATCTCCCAGTAAAAATAACTACACTAAGCCTTAACCTACATACATTCAATAAAAAAGAGCATTTGACTGGGCGTGCCGTTCTCCTACAATTTAAGGGGCAGGGCCCGGTAGGCTCATTATTCACAGGTCACCATCTCCCAGCCAAAAATTAACTACATATAACCTTAACCTACATACATTAAATACAAAATGCAATTTAACACTGCCGTTCACCTACAATTTAAGGGGCAGAGCCCCGGTAGGCTCATCATTCGCAGGTCACCATCTCCCAGCCAAAAATTAACTACACTAAGCCCTTACCTACATACATTAAATACAAATACGATTTGACTGGGCGTGCCGTTCTCCTACAATTTAAGGGGCAAGCCCCGGTAGGCTCATCATTCACAGGTCATCATCTTCCAGCCAAAAAGTTAACTACACTTAGCCTTACCTACATACATTAAATACAAAATGAAATTTGAATGGGCGTGCCGTTCACCTACGATTTAAGGGGTAGGGCCTGGTAGGCTCATCATTCACAGGTCACCATCTCCCAGTAAAAAATGACTACAATTAGGCCTTACCTACATACATTAAATACAAAATAAAATTTGACTGGGCGTGCCGTTTACCTACAATTTATGGGGCAGGGCCCGGTAGGTTCATTATTCACAGGTCACCATCTCCCAGCCAAAAATTAACTACACTAAGCCTTAACCTACGTATACATTCCATAAAAATAGAGAATCTGACTGGGCGTGGCGTGCCGTTCACTTACAATTCAATTGGCAGGGCCTGGTGGGCTCATCATTCACAGGTAACCATCTCCCAGTAAAAAATAACTACACTAAGCCTTAACCTACATACATTCAATAAAAAAGAGCATTTGACTGGGCGTGCCGTTCTCCTACAATTTAAGGGGCAGAGCCCGGTAGGCTCATTATTCACAGGTCACCATCTCCCAGCCAAAAATTAACTACATATAACCTTAACCTACATACATTAAATACAAAATGCAATTTAACACTGCCGTTCACCTACAATTTAAGGGGCAGAGCCCGGTAGGCTCATCATTCGCAGGTCACCATCTCCCAGCCAAAAATTAACTACACTTAGCCCTTACCTACATACATTAAATACAAATACGATTTGACTGGGCGTGCCGTTCTCCTACAGTTTAAGGGGCAAGCCCCGGTAGGCTCATCATTCACAGGTCACCATCTCCCAGCCAAAAATTAACTACACTAAGCCCTTACCTACATACATTAAATACAAATACAATTTGACTGGGCGTGCCGTTCTCCTACAATTTAAGGGGCAAGCCCCGGTAGGCTCATCATTCACAGGTCACCATCTCCCAGCCAAAAATTAACTACACTAAGCCCTTACCTACATACATTCAATACAAATACAATTTGACTGGGCGTGCCGTTCTCCTACAATTTAAGGGGCAAGCCCCGGTAGGCTCATCATTCACAGGTCACCATCTCCCAGCCAAAAATTAACTACACTAAGCCCTTACCTACATACATTCAATACAAATACAATTTGACTGGGCGTGCCGTTCTCCTACAATTTAAGGGACAAGCCCCGGTAGGCTCATCATTCACAGGTCACCATCTCCCAGCCAAAAATTAACTACACTAAGCCCTTACCTACATACATTCAATACAAATACAATTTGACTGGGCGTGCCGTTCTCCTACAATTTAAGGGGCAAGCCCCGGTAGGCTCATCATTCACAGGTCACCATCTCCCAGCCAAAAATTAACTACACTAAGCCCTTACCTACATACATTCAATACAAATACAATTTGACTGGGCGTGCCGTTCTCCTACAATTTAAGGGGCAAGCCCCGGTAGGCTTATCATTAGGGACTTTTAGAAATGCACGTCAAGAGCTTTGACTGCAACGTGTGACGTCATTTTAAGGCACTGCGCCTGCGTCACGTGGTCTCAGTCGGCGATCGAGAATGCGTCAACCTTGATTTTCCTAAATCTAGTACATGCAATACATACATACATACATATTGACATTTATAAAGCGCCTTTACATACTGAAATGTGTAGAACAGGTGTCACATGCACCTGTTCTACACATATTTACATATTAGCAGTGAAGGGATGTTCTTTTGTTGAGGGTAGAATGAGGAATGTCCTCTTTCTTTGTCCGTGATGTTTATTGTGTTACTTCCTGCATGCATATCGTCGAGTGCAATCTAAAAGATTTCTAATTGTAGCCAACATGGGCAGTTAAGTACGTTGACACGCATGATCAGTCGGCGTTCGTCGTGTTCTCGTTCACTCATTCTAAAAGTCCCTATTCACAGGTCACCATCTCCCCAGCCAAAAATTAACTACACTAAGCCCTTACCTACATACATTAAATACAAATACAATTTGACTGGGCGTGCCGTTCTCCTACAATTTATGGGGCAGGGCCCGGGAGGCTCATCATTAACAGGTCACCATCACCCAGTCAAAAAATAACTACACTAAGCCTTAACCTACATATATTCAATAAAAAAGAGCATTTGACTGGGCGTGCCGTTCACCTACAGTTAAAAGGGCAGGGGCCCGGTAGGCTTACCAATCACAGGTCACCATCTCCCAGCCAAAAAATAACTACACTTAGCCCTTACCTACATACATTACATACAAATACAATTTGACTGGGCGTGCCGTTCTCCTACAATTTAAGGGGCAAGCCCCGGTAGGCTCATCATTCACAGGTCACCATCTCCCAGCCAAAAATTAACTACATTAAGCCTTAACCTACATACACTCAATAAAAAAGAGCATTCGACCGGGCGTGCCGTTCTAGTACAATTTAAGGGGCAGGGCCAGGTAGGCTCATCATTCACAGGTCACCATCTCCCAGTACAAAAATAACTACACTTAGCCCTTACCTACATACATTGAATACAAAATAACATTTGTCTGGGCGTGCCGTTAACCTACAATTTATGGGGCAGGGCCCGGTAGGTTCATCATTCACAGGTCACCAACTCCCAGCCAAAAATTAACTACACTAAGCCTTAACCTACATACATTCAATAAAAAAGAGCATTTGACTGGGCGTGCCGTTCTCCTACAGTTTAAGTGGCAGGGCCATGTAGGCTCATCATTCACAGGTTACCATCCCCCAGCCAAAATAGGCCAAATACATTCATTCAATAAAAAGAGCATCTGACACAGGAGTTTTATTATAAAAGCTCGAGTCCCAACTGGCATCAAATTATTCCAAGCAGCTGCCGTTGTCTAAGGTTGCACAATAGAGTCTACATGTGTGCTGTTACCTTTGGTGTCACAGGTTTGAAGCCGCCAATATAATTGGAAAGCTTTCATAAGAAATGTCGTTAATATTTTACTTTTTCTTTGAACTAACAAGGGAAAAATAGAACAGATGATAAAACATGAATACAAAAGCCTAATTATGTCAAGAAATTTGCATAGATCGCATAATAGCAGTTTTAATTTGTGAAAATAGTAATCATTTTATATTCCTAAAACCTGCAATTTGACACTTTTCCGATTATTTCCGGCTCACGAAAATAAAATGTGAATTTAGTATTCTACAGTTCTCTACATGCGCGTATGGGGTATAATCTGGCCAACCAATGTATATAAATCGTATATTTTTGCTTTGAGATTTCCCTTTGTTGCTACCCCCTTTTTCCAGAAAGTGCCCTTTTTGTGTTGCCGCCCCCTCCACTTTGAAATTTGCTCCGTCAGCTCTTGTCCACGGTAAGTGGTGATTGTTAAATCTCGAAGTACAAGACATATTCCCTAATGGCTATACTCACAATCTCCATTTGGTATTTTTAAATTCTCGATGAATTGCTAAAATAAGGCTGATATTGTAGAGAATCGAAAATGCCAGACCTTGGCCAAAAGGGACTTTGCCCATCGCGCATATTCAGACTTATTTGGGTGCTTCAACGCCCCCCCCCCCCCCCCACCCCACTTCAAAACAGATTCCTATTATGACTATGATCTACAATGTCTATTTTATCAGGAGCCTATAATCTACAAGCACTACTTTTCAATATGTTCCTAACATTTTTACTTAATCTGACATGTGAATTGAGTATCATTGTAACGTGCTTAATATATTCCATATACATATGATATGATATGATTTTTATTCAATATGTCTGTCTCTATTTACGGTAAAAAGTGGAGACCAAAAGAAATAAACATGAAAACTTGAAATGCAGGAAAACCCCAGGTTTTTTAAAGCTTGGATATCGAAATTCACGACGTTGTATGGAATAACCCCCTCCGACACCCTCTCCTGTTCGGTTACATTCGGTTACTTCGCTACATAGTGGGGCCACATTAATGATGCCATCTAATTTTAAAACACTCCCCTTGAACAAAAATCTGCGTACGCCACTGGTTCTGTATGCTGTTATATGTCAGATTAGTGCCCACACATGCCCAGTCGAGTAATTCTGATTAATATTTCAGAAAATTTTGCTCCATTTCCTTTCGCTTGCCTTCTGTTAAGTTATGCACTGTGTTCTGCTCGTATTATCAGACGAGTGGTAGCGAAAAGTAATTATCATTACAAAAGCATATTTCCCTTTGAAAATGGCCCTTTAGTTTGCAGCTAGGCAGGAATCTTTTGTCTACGTATCTGCAAGAGAGATCCAGTTATGCACATGCCTGACATATTTTCTCCCGGTAGCATCGAAGATGGTACAAAGGGAATGAGCTAGATGTGACTCCATCTCTTAAAACTACTTGATCTTATTGGGTGTGCCGTTCACCTACAGTTTAAGGGTCAGGGCCCGGTAGGCTCATCTTTCACAGGTCACCATCTCCCAACTAGGAATTACCTACATTCATCTACTAAGCACGTTTTGAAGACAGTGGCATTGTTCTTTTTAGAGAAAAAAAAGGAAATGTGAATTTCAAAATCACTTTTTTCTCTATCTGCAAGAGAAAAAAAGGGACTCAATTTACCCTCCAAAATTGGAAATGTGTTCGACTTATTTCTTAAATTCTGTGCTGTATAATAAGATAAGACTTCAAAAAGCGCCATCTTGATATTATAATCTAATTTGGATTTCCAACGTAATATGAATACGTATATCACCATAGACTGAATGCCACTAAAATAAGAACAATCCCGTAGATTTACAACAACAACAAAAATGCACCGATATGAATATTCACGGAGTCCTATATAATTATTGTAGGAGCCTTATACACTATCTTCGTATAGCGCATGTTGCCTAAAATGGCGCTGGACCTGTTGAAGAGCCAAGCAAAATCACAACGATATAAAACATAAAAATTCTCCTTATAACCAGGCTCTTTTGAAAATGACACCCCACTCCAATCGAATCAATACGACTAGGCTACACACAATCATTCATAAATTTTGGATTTGGTACCCAAACACAAAGTACACAACTCACACATTTACGAGGCTAACTATCAGATAACATTAACAAGTACTAAAAGCAATAATACACTTACCATCAAATTGCAATCATAATCAAGATGAAATATATCGCACTTACAGAACCCTTGCTATCAATAAAGTTATATTCCGGTAGATATTAATCCCATATAAGACAGGGCCAAAGAAACGGTGTTCACTTACCGAAAACCGTGCAATTCAAGGGGTTGGCTCAATACCAGATTATAATGAGAGACCTATTGAACATGACCACTACAGAAGATAAGAATCAATTGATAAAACTGTCATCTTAGCCAGTAGCTTATAGTCTAACCTGATCTTGCTTGTCCATCTCTGAAAGAAGGCTTTGTCAAGTTGGACGAAGCCATTGTCCCCGTCAGCTCTGACATTTGTTGTACCCTTTCTCATCCCAAATGATTGACCGAACACCGAGCCTAGCACATACCGAAGCAGAACCCCCAAAATCGGAATGAAAAGAGAACATTCTAAAACGATTATTATGCAAATCTGCTTAATCGGTGCACAATCTGTGTTATTTCCTTTCACAATGAATGTTTGCTTGTAGCACTCAATATAAGGCAAGTCCGCGGTACAAGGGCGGCAATAGACCATTTTCGTAATGTAACCAAATTTAATGCACAAGTCTTTGTGAAGTGCCTCAATACAAATTATTTCATTCACCTGATAAGAATAATAGTAATTCAATAGTCTGAATGCAAACTGCATAATTATATCAAGTGTTGGTAGGTAGGTCAGGCTATAATGTTTGTCCAACCTGGCAACAACTAATGACTTGAGCATTAAATTTGGTTACATTACGAAAATGGCCTATTCCAAGGGGAGGGAGAACGTGTTTTCTCTTTTTCAAAGGGATTTTTCGTAATGCAAAATGTATATACATATACATGAAAAATAATGAGTAAAGGCTGCAATAAAAAATAGTATTTAGGTTCTCAATTACTCCCAAATGCATTAAGTTTCATCATCCGAAATAGATTTTTTGCTTCCTTGCATATTGTTGTATTTAGACATTGTACAACCTTAATGTAATGCTAATTAAATCAAGTCCCTGCCCAAGTATGATTGTTATGCGTGCTCTTATGTTCAGATGACATTGCTATTATGTTTGCCCATAGCCAAAGTGCCACTACCACATGTACACATTCTTTGATACCCTGTTGATTTGGTTGAGTTCATGCCGGGATGTGATAGAGAATAATAGGCCAGTTTCGTAATGTAACCAAATGTAATGCATACGTCTTTGTGAAGTGCCTCAATACAAATTATTTCATTCACCTGATAGGAATAATAGTATTCCAATAGTCAGAATGCAACTGCATATATTAAGTATCGCTATAGGTCAAGCCATAATGTTTGTCCAACCTGGCAACAACTAGTGTATGCAGTTCGGATTCTGTCTATTGAAATACTATTATTCTTATCAGGTGAATAAAATAATTTGTATTGAGGTACTTTACAAAGACTTATGTATTAAATTTGGTTACATTACGAAAATGGCCTATATGGACTATTAGAATCAAGCCGCTCTCCCGTGACCCCATGCTCCAAGCCACCGAAAAGTTATGCGCTAATATGCAACTGTTGACCAGGTGGTCAGATAAAAGAGCGCATGAAATATCAGGATTTAGAATTCCTACATCAGAAAATGGTATCTCAGCAAATGTTCGCTATCCCTTTCAATGATTTCTCATCAATAATGTTGAATGGGTAATGAGTTTAACAAGCGAACACAAGCTTTTGTAATTTCAAACTTTTTTTCAACCTCAAAAATACAAAAGCACGCATTAGCAAACATAAAGTTATCGAAGATTGAACATCATGGATTAAAATGACGGGAAATTAAAACATGCGAAAATTATCGGATTATCCTAAAACATTGAGTTTTTGTCAGGATCTAATTTTTCTTTTACCAACTCTGGCACACAAATTATAGGAAGGGTGGAGTACTAAATTTGAAAAAAATTGTTTAATGCACTTATCCCAAAATAATTTTATAATTTACATTGCAATTTTGCCGGTTATATAATAAAAGTGAAACTAGTGCCTGGCCTCCGAAATTCTCCTCAGTGGAAGAGCGGCTCGAAGCATGGAACTTCAAAGCCAAGTGGAACGTTACGCACCCCATTGTTACGCTTTAGAACTCACGCATGCGTTTGAATAAATTACAAGAGTTTCCACTTCTTCTCTATCACCTCCCTGGTTTATGCAGGGAGGTGAAAGAACAGGAGGCGAAACTCTTGTAATTTATTCAAACGCATTCTTGAGTTCTAAAGCGTAACAATGGGATGTGTAACATTCCACTTGGCTTTGAAGTTCCATGCTCCGAACCGCGCTTCCACTGCGGGGAATTTCGGAAGCCAGGCACCAGTTTTACATTTATTACAAAATATTAAATTACCGGCAAACTTACAGTGTAAATTAAAAACTTTATATGGGAATTTTATTGGGAATAGTGCATCAAACAAATTTTCAAATGTAGAACTCCGTCCTACCTTTAAATTGTGTGCCAGAGTTGGTAAAAGAAAAATTACATCCTGTCAAAAACTCAATATTTTAGGATGATGCGCTAATTTGTGCATGCTTTAATGTCCCGTTAATTGATCCATGATTTACAATCTTCAATAACATTAAGTTTGCTAATGCGTGTTTTCGCGTGTTTTTTGTATTTTTCAAGTTTAAAAAAGAATGAAATTACACAAGTTTGTGTTCGCTTGCTCTACTCTTTACACATTCAACAATGGATGAGAAATCATTGGAAGGGACAGCGAACAGTTGCTGTGATACCATTTTCTGATGTAGGAATTCTAAATCCTAAAATTTCATGCGCTCTTTTATCTCAACACCTGGTCAACAGCTGCAGATTAGCGCATAACTTTCCGGCGGCTTGGAGCATGGGGTCAAAGGAGAACGGCTTGATTCAGGTCCTTCTATATCACGTCCCTGATTGAATCAGTGAGTCTTGATTTATATATAAAGATATATATGTAATGTAATTTCATGTTCATATGTTTGAGGTTCTTTTGTTTTTCTTCTAATATCACCATCTCTCTCTCTCTCTCACTCTCTCTTTCTCTCCTTTTCCTCTCTCCCTCTATCTCCTTCTTTTTAACCATGCCGGTATTATAATTGTTTATCCCTATATTTTACTAGCAGACGATGCGTAAGCGTTGCCAAATAAATCACAAAATGATAAATTATACGAATATATTTTTACTCGTATTTTTATATAAAAATTAACAATATAAAGTTAGAGCTTACGTATAATCTTTTTTTTAAATCCAAATATAGCATAATAATAATAATATATATATCTGTAAAGCGCTTTGAGAGGGCCTTCGGTCCTGAAAAGCGCTATATAAGAACTAGCTATTATTATTATTATTAAAACTATTGTTATATTTATTTGTATAGTATTAGTGGTTGACCCTTTATAAAACAATTTAACAGATTGCAGAGAAATCATGAACATTTTCGAATAATTTGGCAACTATACATTTCGGTTAAGATTTATAGGAAACCTTTATATGATTGATAGTAATTACATAGCTCTTCCGATTCTCACATGCTATCAAAGGTAAGATTACAGATAAAGAGAGATCGGGTACTAAGCTGTTCAGCTTAACTTTTCTGGGCCAAGTACTCAATTCTCGACCAAAAAGAAAAAACAATTCCTGCGAAACGACGTTATGAAAAGCTAGTGTAGCTTCCTGTACATCTGAGCATTTACTCTTTCTGTGGAAATCGAGAACAGTCACTGTTTTCTAGGTTATAACAAAGTCCTCTACGCGAAAATAGAAAATACAACGAAATTAATTTGCTTAGAAGCATCCTTTTAAGCTAAATATAGAAAGAAACAGTTGCGAAATACATTCTCCGTCAGTGACGCCAACAGTTTTCAAACAGATCAATACTAAGAGCCAGAGGGCACCATCTCAACTCCAATGCTTTCGTACGATAATTTAGTAGAGCAAGCCATTCTTATAAGTAAATGAAAACCTGGACAACACTATTCTTTCAGCCATTTATTAAAGTAATTAACAGGAATAGCTATGTAATGAGGGCACGCTCGAGCAATAGTACCTCATATTGCTTCTGTATCACGTTGTTCAAAATATTTATTTAAAAGAATATTTGAGATGAGAAAAATAATAAAGCATAGTTATATATCAACCTTTGCCGGATCAACAGAAACTACATCAAGTCGTTTCGTTGTATTTTTGAACCACACATAATTATAATGTTGATGTTACTGGAAGTATTGATGAATAATGCTACTCTGTATGGGATTTGGCGGGTTAGGGGGTTAAATATAAGGTAGAGTTCTGGTCATGCAATTGTGACGGTGTGGAATTGATCAGAAAAAGTTGATCATGTAGCATATATAAGTATTAGTGTGTACTGCAAGGTTCTGAAGTCATCAAAATGATTTTTAAAAATTGGTCCAGTCTTGGTAAACTAACAACTCACAAGCACTGTACACAGAAAGAGAAATATGGGACTACACAAACATGTGGCATAAATGACGGGCCTCATTTTAAAGCTGTTACTCGTCATACTTAGAATATGAAAGCATTTGAAGAGCAATGCTTTTCAGGGAACATTTTTTCTCTGATGTTCTTCCACACTTGCATAATAACAATGATACCGCTCAAAATTATTTGTTACCTCTACCCAGAACACATCCTTCTTGGTGTTAGTCTGCAAGTACAGACTCTATAAAATAAAATAAAACTCGTCGCTAAGCTTTTGTCACCTCATGCCTCTCAAACAAGTTTGCAGCACGAACCGTTGCCAGTCGCTGTGTAATAGTGCATGTCTACACTGTGAGACTAGGCTGACAGCATACTGTACTTTAACTGCTCCGGACACAGCCAGAGACCATGCAGAGACTGACAGAGCAAGGCTTTTCTCAAGACTTTAGAAATTGTATTAGAGTCTGTGCCTGCAGACAACGTCAAGTCAAAAGTCGTGGGAGTAGATTGAAACAGGGAGGTGAAAGAACAGGAGGCGAAACTCTTGTAATTTATTCAAACGCATTCTTGAGTTCTAAAGCGTAACAATGGGATGTGTAACATTCCACTTGGCTTTGAAGTTCCATGCTCCGAACCGCGCTTCCACTGCGGGGAATTTCGGAAGCCAGGCACCAGTTTTACATTTATTACAAAATATTAAATTACCGGCAAAATTACAGTGTAAATTAAAAACTTTATATGGGAATTTTATTGGGAATAGTGCATCAAACAAATTTTCAAATTTAGAACTCCGTCCTGCCTTTAAATTGTGTGCCAGAGTTGGTAAAAGAAAAATTACATCCTGTCAAAAACTCAATATTTTAGGATGATGCGCTAATTTGTGCATGCTTTAATGTCCCGTTATTTGATCCATGATTTACAATCTTCAATAACATTAAGTTTGCTAATGCGTGTTTTCGCGTGTTTTTTGTATTTTTCAAGTTTAAAAAAGAATGAAATTACACAAGTTTGTGTTCGCTTGTTCTATCTTTACACATTCAACAATGGATGAGAAATCATTGGAAGGGACAGCGAACAGTTGCTGTGATACCATTTTCTGATGTAGGAATTCTAAATCCTAAAATTTCATGCGCTCTTTTATCTCACCACCTGGTCAACAGCTGCAGATTAGCGCATAACTTTCCGGCGGCTTGGAGCATGGGGTCAAAGGAGAACGGCTTGATTCAGGTCCTTCTCTATCACGTCCCTGATTGAAACGACACCGCTCATTCACAAACAAGGAACAAAATAAACAGGGAAAATCCCTTGGATAAAACCAGGTGGAGTACGCTCAAGTTCAATCGACTATAAAATAGTCATTCATTTATTTTGCCGTTGTGACAGATCTCTCTCAACCTCCCCCCTTCGCCTCTGTCTCTTAGGTTTATGATATTCAAACAACCGGAAGTCCATTTTCAGCAGGTCCATAGACATAGTTTACAAAATACGACGTTTCCATAAACATTATTAAAAACACGGTATAATAAAATGTGAGAAAATCATAACTGAAGACAAGGTGATAAATCTAACTTTCACACATATTTTTTTTGTCACCCAAGAATTAAGGGTGAAGTTATCAAATAAGACCTTTCATAAACGTACCCAAACTCTTCCTCAAATTTTCTCTCTCTCTCTCTCTATCTCCCCCTCCCTCCCCTCTCCCTTGTTCTATTGACTTTATTTATTTACTTATTTAAAAATATTTATACAGGATGACATATCAGCCAAAGCTGTTTTTCACATTGGTTCTGTATATGATAACATACAAAATAACAATGAAATAAGCAAACATAAAATATAGTACATGGATATTAAATAATATGGCATTTAAAAAAATAACCAGCAACTAGAAACATGGATGTAAATTTCATAGATTTACCCAGAATCACAAAATGATATTATCCAATGATTGGAAACACAGTAAAGAAAAAGAAAGAAAAATATTTAAAACTTCACCGAAAATGTAATTAACTCTTACATCAATAGAATCAGAACCTCACCCGGCACACTCATAGGAAACATCACGGAAGCAATATAAGCACTCAACTCCCACGTCAACATGATTAATTAACAACACTCATATTTTAAATCCATTGCCGGTGTGATACTGCTTAGGACAAACAAAATATTTTTATATTTAAATGGGTAAAAAGATATATACATACATTTATGGTGTCATTGGTTATTTAGTACATTAATGAAAGTACAATTGTTTACAAAGGTATTTGAATGAAGATATAGACGTTGAATTGTGCAAAGTACTAGGTAATAACTTTCACAAATTACTTTCATCAACCGACGAATAAGGGTGAATTTCTCATATAAGTCGTATCATATGTTACTGATTTTTCCCTTATTCGTTCTTACCCTCTCCCTGCCTTCCCACCTATATTGCCACTCTCATCCCGCCTTTTTCCCTCTCTACTCCTCCCTCCTTGTTTGTCACAATGTTTCACTGCATCTCGCCCGAACATGACTGATGATTGTGATGTGATCTGATGAAGCGAGGTTTAAAGAGAAACCACTAGAGATCCCTGTTGTGCTAGAACCCCCACACCTTGTCTATCGCCCCTGGTCGGAATGGTTTATCAACTAGGTCTTCTTCTCAGAAATAGGACGAGATCTGAGGTGAATACGAACTGTCACCGATTGTCACCCACGATAGCGGGGGTAATGAATGGTGAAGGGGGAGGGTTTGTTTGTCGTAACACGGTCGCAAACATTGCTAAGCAAACCCGTCATCCACAATCCAAATAATCCAAATGCTGAATGTTCTTCATCATGAACATGCGGGATGTAAAACAGCTTTCCTGATCATTTATCCTGAGAAATATCTTTCAATAAATATTTTAAAAATATGAAGGACTATACACATTCATATTGAAATAATATTCCATATCACACCTTATTTTTAATCGAAAGGCACTATTTGTCAGGATATAAATATAAACTCACAATATCTCCAAAACAACTTTTGTCTGATTCTTTTCACACATTTAATGTTGCCTTTGATTTTAAAAACTGTTAATTCTATTGTATCATGCGCCTCGGGATGGTTTACTAGATCGATGGCGCTTTAGAAACGCTGTATTTATTGTTGTTATTATTATTTTCCTGAATATGTTTTAATTGCCTTGCACAAATTAATATCATTGTATGCTCCTATCAATTTTTATGTCACATCTTATTATTGAAATGAATTAATCTTAAAATATGAGACGTTACTTGTTTTTAGTACTTTAAATATTGTTATGTGGGCTGATTCTTTAAATTTGACAAAAGTCTGTAACTTATTACAAAAAATGTAATCCTTTTCCGTGGTTAAAAGAAATACGTAACATAAAGTTGAATGTAATGTAATGAGCGCCTATTCAGTAAAATATGTGAAAGGGAGGAAAAGATAGAGAGAGAGAGAGGGGGAGATGGGGGGAGAGAGAGAGAGAGAGAGATGGAGAGAAAGAGAGAGGGGAGGAGAGAGAGAGAGAGAGAGAGAGGGGGGGCAATCATGAAGACTCAAGACCATGATTTACATCACAGAAACAAGAGGATAACGAATGAATACGAATACGTGGGAGCTGACATTTGTAAAAAAAATCATTTTGCATTAAAAATTACATTGTGATCTGAAAATATCCATGATTATTGCTCGAATTTATAACATAACATCAGAAACGTTGAAAATCATTTTTACTTACTTCCCCCTCACTGTCAAGATAATTGGCTAAAACCCGCGTGAGAGTATTATCGACGTTTATCTTCAAACACAGTAATGGCCGTGAACAAGAAGCTGTCTATTCCATATGCTCTCGTCTCATTTTAGCTCAGGCTTCCGAGTCAGGCCTTATTGATCCCATTTATAGTGATTGACCTTTACATAGTCATTCTCCTCTCTTTTAACCCATTTTGTCTTTTTTTTAATTCAACATAGAAAAAACGATGAAGAATTGATGTACAGACAAGTACAGTTGTCCTTTTTTACAGTTCATCGACGGAATATTACCGTGGCCGGTAGCAGTATTGATATGAGAATCTCATTTAAGAAAACGGGTCCCCACGGCACCTAATTACCGAATCATGATTCTAACATTACTGATAATTATGATGAGAGGCTATTTGTCCTCCTTGGAAGTGAACGTGCTTTCAAAAACAATGTTTTACTGTATGCCCTTCGATATAGCATCTATACGTGATTTTGTCGAAAATGCGCATAACAAATTAACATTTAAAGAGAGAATGAGATATATATATATATATATATATATAGGGAGAGAGGGATCTATACATAGAGAGAGAAAGAGCGTGAAAGAGAGAGAGAGAGAGAGAGAAAGAGAAGAAGAGGAAGGAGAAGAAGAAAAAAAATGCAAATTAAACCAATTAACATTAAAGAGAGAAAGAGAGAGAGAGAGAGAGAAAAAAAAAAGAATGGGAGAAAGAAAGAGAAGAAGAGGAAAGAGAAGAAGAAGAAAAATATGATGGTGATGAGAGCAAGAAGATGCGAAGAAGAAGAAGAAGAAGAAGAAAAGCAAAATCAAAATCAACAGGCAACAGTTCCTCTCTCCCTGATGTAATATCTATACATTTCTTTTATCCAAATACAAAAGAGGCAATCCTGTGATATAAAAGACGCTCAAAATGCTTGGTCACTGTGATTTGAACGAATACATTCATTATTCAACCGAACAGAACTGGGTTAATTCTAAACCAGGGCAAACTTTTGTAATATACAATTTTCTTTTGATTCCTTACCTAATTTCATTTTCATTCTACAGACATGATCCTAAAGGTCATCAAATCCAAACCTGATCATGATTTGTGCCACCGTGCTATAGAGAGAGGATCTAGGACTGTTATAGAAGGTTTTACTTGGTAATCGTCCCTACTCATCACAATCGATATGGTGTCACTTTTCCTCGCCAGCCATTTATGACGTAGAGCCGCCTAAGTCAACAATCCTTGAAGCACCAGGGATTAGCTTTTTGCCTATTTTTTGTAAACAGTCTACCCTTGAAGATACTCAGCTTGTGAGATGAGAGCACAGCTGCTCCTCTTCATTATTCTCTTTTTATGAGCCTACCAAATTAAAATTTTATGATTTATGTCTCAATCTTATATGAAAGTCTCTTCAGTTTCTTAAATATTTGTTTTGGAAAGGTCTTCTTATCTTTATCAATATGGCGGTGACGTACATAATCGTTTCGGAAATTTGCTCTTAGCTATGCTGTCAGACGATGTCTCGTCTGTCATTTACGAATAAAAGAGTGGTGTTCATGTCGATGTGAATATCAAATAGTCGTTCGGTGGTGGATTCAAATGCGTGCAGCAAAAAGCGTATACCGTCCTCCTTTTAAAGGGCACCTTCCTTGCACAAATACCAAGTGCCAAATGCCAAGTGCCCTTCGCTCTTTCTCATGTCAATGACTAGATCAGCATAGCTACGCTTTGTAAGCATCCCCGAATCCTGCAAACCACTTTGCTGTAAATCTTATACTTTTCATGACTATAGTAATAGCCCAAACCTTTTTTTTCCTGGAAAATTAAGACAGGTATTATTGATAACGATGACAGCAATATTTATTCGTTCACCGGAATAGTCCCTCAAGTTAGTGACGGCATGACGGGAGGGGGTAGGAGACCCCATATCTTTCCAGACTCCACCATTGCTACATGAGAGCAGGGGCAGGTGATACTGACCAAATCTAATAACGGACGAGAACACACTCTTGTATATTAGCTTAGTCTGATGATTCGGGTTTTCTTATGTTTGTTGAAGGAAATGAACAATTTTCTAGGAGAGCTATCTTCATCGTCACCCAGTATCGCTTCAAATCCTTATTATGTTGGTCTCCTTGGGTTATGAAGATGCTCCTTTTATCCTAAATCAAATGGTCTATGAAAATTAAAAAGACATTACAATGTGATTGCATTCGAGTCATTCGACCATTCTTTTGTTTAACTTATGGACGAGGCGTAATTAAAAAAAAATGCATCTCGAATGATTGCATTTTCGTTATTGCATTGATTCGTCCACTATATCAACTTCAGAGAAATCTCGCCTTGGTAATGACAAACAAGGAATTTTCCCCAATTATGTCTGTTTCGACCCACCTTTATCAAATTGACTAGTATTGGCCTGGTATAAACAAACATGTGAGTTCTGTTTAAACCACAGCATTAAACTATTACAGAAACATTTAACAAACTTGGTGCAACTGGAAAAATCCAGTTTGCTTTTTCAATCCTATACATTATATCTTAATGACGTCACTTTAATCGGCTGATGGTGTCCAATTGCAATAATAATGCATGAAAAGAAAATAATGCCAATGATTTATGCTGAAATATTGCTTTCACGCTGGAGCCCTCTTAAAAGGCAGACTCTAATCAAAGGTTTTGTTCACATTTTGAACAATATAATATTGTCCCATGAAATGTTTCATCCAGAAAATGCCACCATATTGTTTGTTTTCTAAAAATAAAACAGGAAGACTTGTTAAGCTATAGGCAATATAACTCTACTCATGAACCACCTTTTTAGTATGCCACACGGTCGAAAATAAACATCCGAAAAGGGTATCATCTATCATATTTCTTTAAAAATAAATCGGCGTTGAGTGGCGGTATGGCGGTGAAAACGACTGAAAATATAACATCGAGGGCAACAGGGTATGCTTGCCTCCTAGTAATGAATTAGTGACGTATAGAGTGACGGGGCTTGACGTCACAAGTGTTTTGTTACCATGGAGACACATGAGGAATGTGTATTTGCCTGTGGGATGTATGTAAACCGGGATGGCATACGGAATACGGGATGGTAGAAGGCGACTATGGTGACAAAGCTTGAGGCGTAGATCAGAGGTTAGAATACCAAGCTCATTTAACAGTCTGGTAAGGGAAAATGCACATATAGTGCGTCACTAAAATACTACTAATGCCTTTTAGCCCCCTTTTCCGATTCGCTTTGCAAACAAAGGAATACTTACTCATATCTGTGCAAACTGTGGTTATATTTAGTGGGTTTTTGTGTTTTGTTTACAGCCGACCGTATCATAAGCACGTCTTCCATCCAACAAGGTAGTGAATGAATAATGAATAACTGTTTAAAAAAAACACAACAAACAAACAAACAAAGGAAACCGATTTAAAAAAAAAAAAACAACAACAACAACAACGATCTATCAACAGGCTATATCGGGATGGGAGGCAGGCAAGATTCTAGCAACTCAAACTTTCTCCCAAACTCCAAGCATGGAGATGTAACTTTCAGCAACCACGGCAGAGGATGGGGTATCCGAATTCGGCACTATCGATATAACGGCGCGTGTAAGACAAAAATTTATACTGATTTATAATGTCATCACATTTGCAGTGAGCGTTACATATGATGATTGTAATTTGTACTATGATTATAATTTGTTTCAAGAGAGAAAAGAATAAAAACTGACCATAAAAAAAAAAAAAGTGTGCGTGTGGATGAGTATAATGGGTGTGCGTGTGTGTTTAATTGGATTACACAATACGTGTATCGATAATCGATGATTAGTGTACCTTTTGGGACCGACCTTTAACTTCGCCATCCCAAAGACATGACTAAGTGTCAAATCGGGATTCGTCAGAGTCAGTTTGTATAGGCGAAGACAGAGACAGACCAAATTACCTTCCTGATACATCATCACTTTACTCTATCCCATTTCATTTCAAATATGTCTCGTCATTTATTTTCTCTTCAGTCACTATTATACCCAATGAATACGATAAATCTCGCAAGATCAATAATTTCACCAAACTGGTTTTTACACTCTGAAACCATATTGTATCTGACTGCATTCGTTCAACCACACGACCGAGTACACGCCATTTTTTAAAAGGGAAAATGAAACGATTTTTTTAGATGCCAGTAGAAATATTGTGCTTTTACCGTGGACAGACCACTTTAGCAATATTCGAAATACGGAATTTCTTTCACGATTTGCGTTGTATAGAATCGATAAATGTTAATAATAATGGCGTTGCGTTTTAATATGATACTCCAGGGGCGGATCTAGCTTTTTGCAGAGGGGGGGGTTTGACCAAAATAATGACGATGCGCAGCATCGTCCACGAGCCGCGAAGCGGCGAGCCGATTTTTTTGGGGGTGTTTATTTGAACCCCGTAAGTGATGTTTTCCTGGCATCTTTTAACACAATGGAGACCATAAAAAGCAGTGCATGATAACGTCTTTTTAAATCAAGTAACAGTTTAATACACAGTTATATCCAGAGTTATCATGTGTTTGGTTAAGTTACCAGATGAGTTGAATATCTTCTCACAATATTTGCACTTGAAAGGGTTTCTCTCCAGCGTGCGTTCTTTTTTCTTTCTTTTTTTCTTTCTTTTTTTTTTTTTTTTTCCCCTTTTTTTTTTTTTTTTTTTCTGGGCCGCCCAAGGGGGGGTTTAAACCCCCTAAACCCCCCCGTAGATCCGCGCCTGTACTCTCTCTCTCTGAAATAAATTTAGAATATCGAGTGACTACTAACGTGATTCCTCTGGAGAGTTTAATTGCAGTGAAAATAAAGTGAGAATTCCCTCTTTTCTTGTTAGAGAGTACTCGAAAATCAATCGATATTCACTCCTAAACAAGTGACCACTGACTTGACTCCCAGGGGGGGGGGGGGGGATCTCTCTTTCTTTGATTAGAGTCTATGGAGGCATCAATAGCTAGCAGGTAATTTTCTTGAACGTTGACCAAAATGACCAATACAAGAGGAATGTATATCATGTACATGTATATCATGAATGATTATCCTCGGTCTAATCAACATTCTAATCATCTTGTCGATCCCACAATAATTAACAAAACATTTATTCATCCAGATGCACAAGTATAATCAAACGAGTTAGATTTATGAGTATGTTGTCAGTTTAAAGTATGTTGAAAGGAGATAAATCACTGTATTTGTAATAACAGTTATAAACACAATTTTTTGCTCCGTACTTTAAACAATTTCACGAGTAAAAAAAAAAATACTACATAAAGTCGACGCAATCATATTTATGGAAAATCATCGATGATGAATTAATGCGGCGCCATGTCTCAACACCATAAATCTTTCCTAAATCTCTCTCTTCATCTCTCTCTCTCTCTCTCTCTCTCTCCCTCTCCCTCTCCCCCTCTCTCTCTCTCTTTCTCTCCCTCTTTCGATAAACACATTACTTCAGATTCAAGCACGACGAGATTCGCATATAAATTTGAAATATTTTGTTTTGTACACGTAGCAAAACTATTTTGGAGTGTCTAAAAATACTTAGAGTAAAGCAAGTTGATTAAATACGAAACAATCTTACAAGAACACAAGGCAATTATCAAGTTTTTTTCCACCATGATGACTATGGCCTATCACTACAAAATCGAATATGTTGTTAATTATTTTGTTTACTGTGAGGAATGAAAACGAAAGATAATTATGGTGCGCAGTTCAATCTAAATTCTCCGTTGCTGCCATATTTGATAATTTTGCAAAAGTTGAACAAAAGAAAATGTCTTCGCCGGAACTCGGTTCCCGGCTAAGTTACACCACCGCCTTCACCACTAGACCTCGGAGACGTGCAAGTGGTTTTCGGCGAGCCCAGATTCGACTGACCAACATATTGACAAATTTTCAATTTCCTTTTAGCTTTAGTCGGGTGCACGGTGAGGTTTTGAACAAGAACAAGCCGCGTGTTTTATTTGGATCCTTATAATGTGTGCTTTCATATTGTTCCTAAATACAAGAGAAGAAAATGTACAAGTATAGTAAACATGTGTGTATACCTATCCCCAGTCATATACCCCCATAACAACTACCCCCTAGGACAATCACCCTCTAGGACGATTACCCCCCCCCCAAACAACTACCCCCTAGGACAACTACCCCCTATAGGACAACTACTCCCGGACAACTACCCCCAGGACAACTACCCCTGGACAGCTACCCCTTAGGATAGTTGTCTGGGGGGTAGTTGTCCTAGAGGAAGGTTGTCGTAGGGGTAGTTGTCTGGGGGAAGTTGTCCGGGTGGTAGCTGTCCGGGGGTAGTTGTCAAGGGGTAGTTGTCCGGGGCTAGTTGTCCTAGGGGGTAGTTGTCCCGGGGGGGGGGGTAGTCGTCCTTGGGGGTAGTTGTCCTAGGGGGTGGTAATCCGGCGGTGGATGTCCAGGGGGTAGGTGTCCTAGAACCCTTCAGATCAACGAAAGTATTCAGCTTCACACAAATTTGATATAGATGAAAAGTGTAAATATGAGAGCAAGTTAAGTTTTTTTCTTTCTTTTTCAATTCTCGTTTTATTAATCCTTTCATCATAATTTCAAACTTTTACAAAAAATATCATAAACATGAGTTCATAAACGTATACATGTTTGTTTTTGTATACATAAGACATGAATTGTACATGTGCAACATAATAAAGACTTTTACCTATTTGTTTAAAATGTACTCTGAGAACAAGATAGGTTATCCTGTATGACAAAATTTCCTCAGAATGAGTTGTATTATAGAGGTTGATAACAACACTCGTGTTTGCTGTGGTAAATGGTTTCGGATTGTTAAAACAGGCGCGGATCCAGGATTTCTTAGGGGAGGGGGCCCAACTTTTTTTTTTTTTTTTTTTTGGTCCTCGATAATTTTAAAATTTGCACCCCCCCCCTTGAGCGCCAGGGGGGGGGCCCAACCCCCAAAAAAGGTAAAAATCGCGTGATTTTACATGATTTTTTTCTCAAGGGGGGGGGGGGGGGGGGGCCCGGGCCCCCCGGGCCCCCCCCCCCCTGGATCCGCCACTGTGTTAAAATCTTACTTGAGGTTGGTGTCCTTCAGGCGTGATGAAGTTATTTCAGGCATGAGAATGAATCAAGCTTCTACACTCATTTCAATCGAAACATACAGAGAGTTAGAAACAGAGAGAAGACAAGAGAAGAGAAGAGGAAGAGAGAGACCATAGAGAAACAAAGAGAGAGGGGGGAGAGGGAGAGGGAGAAAGAAAGTGAGAGAGAGGGAGAGGGAGAAAGAAAGTGAGAGAGAGAGGGAGAGGGAGAAAGGAAGTGAGTGAGAGAGAGAGAGAGGATAGAGATCGAGAGAGGGAGAGAGAGAGAGAAAGGAAGTGAGAGAGAAAGAGATAGAGAGGATATATATATATATATAGAGAGAGAGAGAGAGAGAGACAGAGAGAGACTGACGAGAAAAGAGCGAGAGGCAGAGAGAAGGGGGGGGGGGGGAAGACGGTGAAGGCGATATTTTCTAATGGATCGAATTTTAATCCCGAAATGCCCTTGAAACGTAAGTGTTCTTTGAAGCTCAAGCATTCTTACAGTGTCGAGGCAAATAAGGACAAAAATTGGCGGTTCATAATACGAACAGTATCAGATAGCAGAATCTATTATTAGGTTGTGCAGAGAAAGAAATGCTTGAGCTTCAGGCACACATTAGCGATTCTATTCTACGTTAAATTTTATTCACGCTAGATTGCAAAAAGCACTCGAAAACTCACTATTCATTGCTCCTTAAAAAATGAAGAATTAAACTAAAATCCCATATAAAGAAAAGGACTGGATGTCTCCCTATTTAATTTAACACATTAAAACGAGCCTTTTTTATATTATTTTCATAATAAAAGAGCCTGTGTTTGTTATGTAATTACATTCTATTCATACATTTAAAAGATTTACATTTTGGCAACCTAACAGCTGAATGTTGCCCGACATCGCAACAGACTATGTATGCAAAAGTTCGATTAACAAAAGAAAAATAATCGTTTGAAATAGCTGTATGATAAATCTTGTCAGTGGGTACTGTTAGCAAGAACAGTAATCCATACGTAACAAGGTTATAACAAAAATGGTGTACGGGGGAGTCGATTTAAGCCCTTTTAGAAACATCCTAACTATATAAAAATTCACACCATTCATTTCAAATATAATAATACTAGAGCAGTGTTATACGGTGTTATATACCTCACTTAAGAAATCCAGCCATCTGATTGGTTGAAATTGCAGTCATAAACTTTAACTATTCCTGTAAAATTCCCGGTAAAATTCCAAACCCATGTAATAGTTCTAAAATCCCGGCAAAATTCCAGTTACCATGGTTACCGGGGAAATAGTTCAGTCTTGGTGAAATACCCATAGGTTTACATGTTAAAACCTGGTTTGAGCGATCGAGGATACCGTACGTGTGCGAAGAATTGGTCGGTAATTTCAATACGGAAATCTCGATCGTACTAAATTCCAAACCGAAGGCAAAAATGGCTGAAGAAACTGTCCCAAGATTTCAACTTCTAGATGATGATCAAATGCAAGACTTGCTGACAGTAAGAGCACCGAAAAGGGTACGTTAAATTCTCCATAATCTCTTTTCAAAATAGATCTAGTAGGCCTAGATTCTAGTAAGTAGGTCTAGAGTCTAGTAGTGCTAAAATCCTTCCCGTAGAGATTGCACACATCGCTATGCATTGGCCATTGCGCATCGCACTCAAGGACACTTTTTTTTTTTTGGTCTCGAAATTTGACATTTTGTTACGTTGGGGGGGGGGGGGTAAGGTCACCTTATTTAGGTCAGCCATTGGCATAATTTTTTTTTTTTTTTTTTAATTTGTTTATTAAAAAAAAAAACTCAAAAGGGGGGGGGGGGGTTTCACAAAAAACATACACAAAACATACACATAAAAAAAGCTCAAGGGGGGGGGGGTTAACCCCCCCCCCCCCCCCCCCCCCCCCCCCCTGCGTACGCCCCTGCATATAACAATTTACTACACCTGGGTGGAGGGTAATGTCTTGTCATGCAAATGACTTGTACCTTGGCGGGACTCGGACCACGAACCATGTGATCCACAGTCCGATGACATATCCACTATTGTATGTGTCAGTAATTGGGTTTTTACAGACGTGTATCAATCAGATATGATTATTTACATCTGGGGACAGACCTTTAACGTTAACATTCGAAAGAAAGACGTGACTCAGTTTTGAACCGAGGTCGCCTGAGCAGGTTTGTAGGCGAAGACAGAAAGCTGACAAAGTAAACGTGCCCCTAGACCAACTCACATCTCCCGTTATCCACTAGACCATGCACCTTTACATTTTAAAATTCAAGACTATGGCCTTATACTTCCGTCATATCGTCAAACCGAGTCCACACCGATTCAACGCTGCGTCCTGGCAATAATAAAGTGTTTTGATTCGGTTTGTCGTCTGGCCTGCAGGTGTGACTTGGGTTTGTAAGCTAATCGTGTATGTCAAGTTGATAATTGCATTCATTGAGCATCCGACTATGTATAAACAAGGTGGGTGGAAACTTGACGTCAGTACTGACGTGTGGATTAGTTTCATATAGAAGGGAAATCTCCATCACGTACAAAATATGGAATTTTACCTACATAAATAAGACATTTCTGAAAAGGTTTTTTAATTTTATTTGACAGGCAAAATGAGCCTGTTTGAAAAGCCGTGTACTATATGAATCCCAGCTCACCTGCAGGGATCTAAACTGCATTAACGTGTATAATTTACGTGTTGTGCATTAAAGTAAACCACAAATAATTAGAAAATAAACATTACGTGCTCGAAAGTCAAGTGTCAACTTACATAGGCGCCGGAAGTGGGTGGGCAGGGGGGCAGTTGCCCCCCCCCCCCAGTCAAAAAAAGTGGGGGGGGGGGCAAAACGCATTTTTGCCACACCAAAACGCCCCCCCCCCCCTCCAAAAAAAAAAAAAACAGTAAAGAAGTAAACATGGTTTGTATCTTTAATCCAAAAGAACGTAACAATAATAAAAACCTGAATTAAATCACATAAACTAATTTATTCAAAGAAAAGGAAAGTTCACAGGAATTAAAATTCATGAACAATTGCGCATGCCACCTATACGGTATATATCAATGGAGGTCTCTATAATAGCGCTACGCGCATATCGATTCATGTTTCCAACAAAACATTACGAATCAATTATAAGCATTTAAAACAAAATTAATGTAAGAAATACATGTTGGAAACAGAGGGGTCCACTAAAAAGCATGATACTTAGGAATTATGAGTAACGTGTCCGTTTTTTTGTTATAGGGGTGAGAAGACATGAGCCCCTGAACGCTGGCGTACTGATGGGGGAGGGGGGGGGGTGATGTATTTCTTATTCGAAACAAGTGATTTACAAATGTTGATGTTGTGACATGATTTTCCGGCATTTTTTCTCCATTCATACCTTTTTATGCGTTTGTTGGAAAATAAGAAATTCCCAAATAACAGTCAGGCGAAATACGCTAATTTAGAAGCCTTTATGTCATGGTCTGCAAAGTGGCTGGCCCCCCTCCCCCCCCCTCTTTTTTGAAAAAGTATGTTAAAGAGAAAAAGTAATTAAATGCTTAAAACCCCAGAGCTTACGGGGGCTCTGCCCCGGACCCCACCAAGGGACCTAAGGCGGGCCCCTGGATGCTCATCTGACCGTAATTAAATACCTAAAACCCCCGAGCTTCCAGGGGCTCTGCTCCCTGGACCCCACCAACTTGGCCCTAAGGCGGGCCCCTGGATGCTCATCTGACCGTTATTAAATACCTCAAACCCCTGAGCTTCCGGGGCTTTGCCCCCTGGACCCCACCAAGGGCCCTAAGGCGGCCCCTGGATGCTCATCTGACCCTAATTAAATACCTAAAACCCCTGAGCTTTCGGGGGCTCTGCCCCCTGGACCCCACCAAGGGCCCTAAGGCGGGCCCCTGGATGCTCATCTGACCGTAATTAAATACCTAAAACCCCTGAGCTTCCGGGGGCTCTGCCCCCTGGACCACACCAAGGGCCCTAAGACGGCCCCTGGATGCTCATCTGACCGTAGTTAAATATTAAAACCTCTGAGCTTCTCGGGCCCCCCCCCCCCTTGGGACACGTCAATTGCCTTACAGAGGGCCCCTGGATGCTCATCTAACCGTAATTAAATACCTAAAACCCCTGAGCTTCCGGGGGCTCAGCCCCATGACCCCCTGCCGAGGCTCATGCCCTGGACCCACGCCAATTTACGCTCAACCTGATCGATAATACTCCACCTTGAAAAACGTTCCGCGGGACCCGCATGTAACTTGTAAGACTGGTGGTCCCCCCCCCTTCCGAACCTTTTTCTCATTACGTCACTGCCCCTGGAATGTTTGCCCCCCCCCCCCCCCCTCCCCAGTCCCAAACTGCTTCCGGCGCGCCTGTCAACTTATACTGTTAACTCGAAAATATTTATTGCAAGAAAATATCCCACTTTCGAAGGATGACATTTAAAGCATTTGTCATCTTAGCTTATATTCACAAACACTGCATTATGATTTCAAAAGGAGAGTTCAAAACGGAATTGAAACGTATAAAATGCAGGCGTGAAACTTTCCCGGAAGTTAAAGAAAACGTGAGCATGGTTGAAAAGCGCAACAGCCATCCCCCTTCTCTCTATATCCTTCTCTCTTTTTATATCTCCTTCTCTCTCTCTCTCTCTCTCTCGTCCCTCTCCTTGTCCATAAAAGTCTCCCCCTCCCCCTTCCTCCATCTCCTCTCTCAATCGCTTAATACCATGCACTAAATGGTTATGAAGTGCGATATAATTCCATCTGTTGCCCCTGATCATCATTCAATATTTTTACGTTTATTTGACAAAACAGTCAATAAAACGAATGGAAGAAAAGGGTCATATTGGAAATTCAATAATAGTTTATGTGAAAATGCAGATTATGTTAGAGAGTTAAAAAAGAAAATTTGTCAATTAAAAAACGAACTACAAATTAAAATAAAAGACAAAAGGTTGTTATGGGATTTTTAAAAAATGAAAATTCGGAGCTTTACACAAAAATTTTCAAAAAAATTGGCCGATCAAAGAAGAACAATAAGAACAGATTTAGAAAAAGAAATACAATGTTTAGAACAACAATTGACGGAAAGCACTAATGCAGATATTTTAGAAAAATTGGAAAATACAAAAAAGAAATTAAAGGAAGTTTATAGCTATGTAAATGAAGGAATTAGGATTCGATCACGAGCCTCGTGGTACGAGAGCGGAGAAAGGGATTCGCGTTATTTCAATCAATTAATGCAAAATAACAAAAGAAAGAGTACTATTAAAAAAATTAAAACCTCAGATGGTGCTATTTGCTGCGATGAAAAAAGGATAACTGAAGAAATCCGGAAGTTTTACAGCATGTTGTACAGTAAAGTAGAGTACGAGTGCTCGGATAATTGTTATAATAGTTTCTTTCAAGGTTTACCGAAATTGACTGAAAAATCTCGAGAAAACTGTGAAGGATCTATAAGTAATAAAGAATGCCTAGAAATCTTACAAGAATTAAAACAGAACAAATCACCTGGAAATGACGGTTTTTCTTCAGAATTCTATCGTACCTTTTGGCCGGATATTGGAGATTTAGTTAAAGATGCCTTGAATGAAGCATATAGATTAGGAGAATTAGCATCGTCTCAAAAACAAGCTGTAATTACGTTAATCGCTAAAGATGGGAAAGATCCCTTTTCACTGAAAAATTATAGACCCATTTCCCTTCTTAATGTCGATTATAAAATTTTAACAAAAATTTTGGCTAAGCGAATCAAGAAAGTATTAAATGAGATCATTATGGGAGATCAGGTGGGCTACATGAAAGGGAGGAATATTGGTGAGGCCATTCGCATTATAGATGATATTATTTTTCATACATCCCGTTACAATTTATCTGGTTTTTTGTTAGCTATAGACTTCGAAAAAGCTTTTGACTCAATTTCACATCAATTTCTTCAAAAAGTTCTGTCGTCATTTGGTTTCGGTCCATCCTTTTAAAAGTGGGTTAAAGTTTTATACACGAACACTCTAAGTTGTGTATTAACTGAAGGAGGGTCCACTGGTTATTTCAAAGTAGAAAGGGGAGCAAGACAGGGAGACCCTCTTTCTCCGTACCTCTTTATCTTGTGTATTGAAGTAATGGCACACAAATTACGAATAGATAATTTGGTGGACGGAATTAATTTTGGAGATAAGGAAACTAAACTAGTAACTTATGCGGATGATATGACAATTTTTGTTCGCAATAAAAAATCAATTAATAGGTTAAAAGTATTATTTGCAGATTTCGAAAAAATTTCTGGACTGAAAATAAACAACGACAAGACTAAAATATTAAGGTTAGGTTTATGTCAACGTTTAGATTGTGATTTTGCTTTTGGCGAAATAGTTGACTTTCTTAAGGTTTTAGGGATTTTCTTTTCCCTCGATGAACACAAGAAAGAAGATCTAAATTATAAAGAAATCTTAAGTAAAATAAAAACACTTTTAAATTTTTGGAAGCAAAGAGATTTAACACTTATGGGTAAGATTCAACTATTGAAGGTGCACATTTATTCTAAAGTTCTTTATCGGGCGTCACTTACTCCTGTTCCAAAATGGGTTTATGATTCACTGGATGAATTAACTTTTGATTTCATATGGAAAGGAAAAACAGATAAAATCAATAGAAACACCATGTTCTTAGACTATAAGCAAGGGGGGTTAAAGATGTTAAATTTTTCTGCACAAGTTAAATCGCAGCGAATTATGTGGATTCAAAAACTTCTAAACAAAGATGAAGACATGAAATGGAAACAATATTTTAACTTTGTCACTGAACACGTGGGTGGAGATTTGATATTTTCATGTGACTATATACCAAGTTTATTAAAAGTGACAGCTCCACAATTTTATATGGATTTATTAGAAGATTGGGTGAATACAAGACATATAAGGAGTATAGACATTGGTGATGTGGTAATTTTTAATAATAAACTTATTCGATATAAAGGAAGTTGTATATACGATAAGAGGTTGTATGACAAAGGAATTTACAAATTAAAACATATTCTGGAAAACGATGGTAAACTAAAATGTGACAAGCATTTTATCGATTTAGGTGTTGAAGTAAATGAAATTGAAAAGATCAAGCACTTTTATGCCTGTTTACCAGTTTGTTGGAAAAATAATTTTAGAAAGGGAGAAGAAAAAAACAATTCTGGAACTGATTTCACTTTGGGGAAGAAAACAACTAATATAGCTGATCTAAAATCAAAACAAATTTATGTACAATTAATAAAGAAAGATGATTTTAAACCTTTGGTTTTTGAGAGAATTGGAAGGAACTATGGTTTTTCCTGTAAGGAAATAGAAAACATATTTTTAAGACTAAGACAGTGTACACTTAACAGTCGATTAAGAGAGTTTCAGTTCAAACTTATACATAATATATTATATACAAACCATCACCTCTTCCGTTTTGGTCTTGTCTCGACTAAGTTATGCTCATTTTGCGAAAAAGATGAAGAAACATATAAACATTTATTCTATACTTGTGAATTTGCACAATCAGTGTGGGGAATGTGCACGAGATTTTTAGACTTTGAAATACACAACTGTAGTTTGGAGGAAATTCTGTATGGGAAAGAGGAGAGTAATAAAGGAAAATATCAATTAATGAATCATGTTTTAATTCTTGTTAAATATCTGATTTATAGAAATAGAGAACTTAAAAAACCACCCTCTTTTAATGAAATAAAGAATAGTATAATAGGGGATAAAGTAGAAGAAAGGAAATTGGCTGCAATGAGGGGAACTCTCACTATTCATTTTTCTAAATGGGAAAACCTGAGTATTAGACAAACAATTGGAACCCAGAGCCAGTCGTCCACCGGTTAAGAGGGGGGGGGGGGAGGGGGGATAAGGGAGAGGTCGGGTAGGGTAGAGTTAACAAAAAGAGAAAACTTTTTTCTCAGGACAACAGTATAAAAGAAGTATAAGTTGCTACATTGTTAAAACAAAAATTTTGGATTATATAACTGCATATGTTTTCTTTGAAAATATGAATTTTTGTGTCGAATATGATGTATAGGAACTAACTATGTAAGTTTTCTTTGAAGCCGTTTGTAAGACAAAATTCATACTGATTTATAATGTCATCACATTTGCAGTGAGTGTTACATATGATGATTGTAATTTGTACTATGATTATAATTTGTTTCAAGAGAGAAAAGAATAAAAACTGACCATAAAAAAAAAAAAAAAAACTTACAGTACAAACTGGAGCAATCGATACAAATTGGTTGTGCGTCAAAATGCCACTCGCCAATAAGCCAAGTGAACTAGAAAATGACAGCATTATAAGGAACGAGCAAGTGAGGAAAAATGAATTATAAACCTTATTTCTATCATTTCCACTCTGATAATGAAAAGAGAAAAGGGCAGGAATAACAGACGAATTGACTTGTACGCTCATTTGATGCGTTACTGAATATGCAGAGATAACAGCTTCATCAAGAAATGCACTAAGGGCTATGGCGAACAAAACAACACACCCAAATTTAATTGTAGCATTAAAGCATAAAGGTTAATGGTTTGAACTTAAAAGCATCATTCATGTTAAACAGTTCAGGGGCAAATAAGTTTCGGGTGCTGAACACCCTACAGATATCAGGCTAATATAGTTCCTTTCCCCTACATATTATATGTTGATTTTTCTTCGCAAGGGATACCTTTCCGTACTCAACGAGCAAATAGCAGACGATCCACTTCATTATTCAAGTGTTTTGCTCTACTTTCTAAAACCGTATTATCAAACGGTTGCTTACCTACTTGTGTGGTCAAAATGGCGTCTTGGTCGGAAGAAAGTGTAGATGAACAATACATGCCAGTCATAGATAGATAGTTAGCATCAAGATATTTCTTTAATACATTTAAATACATTTATTTATTGAATATATACATGTATGTATAGAGCCTAAACGGATGAAGAGTCACTACCACATAAATACATAGAAATACATAGAAAACACTTAACACATCTCTGATTTAGCAGGTACCGATAACAGGGATATAACATTATATACATGCACCATAGTTCACTGTCATCTGATATTGTACCGAGTAACAATCTCATTGAAGTTAAGTTCCCAATTTTACAGTGAAATATTTCATAAGGCTAATTACTTTTCAAATTGGCCAAACTTATCTCAAGATTTAAAAAGGCAAATATTAGCCTTATTAAAATGCACCTTTTTTATTTGAATGCTTTTACTTGAAATGAAAATTATGTTTCATTATGTTATAGTTTAATTCAATCTATTTCTAAAACCCCCCTTTCATTTATATGTACCGACTTGGCTGAACTTCTTCAGGAGTTTAAATTAAGTCTGATTAGGAAGCCAACCTGAACAAATTATGTGTGTATAGGTATTTATCAAATCAACCTTAACAAAATCTACCTGGCATTCTACCGATAAACGTTTAAGGAGCATGAAGTAAATAAAGGAAAACATAAAAGGTGTTTTACAGTTCACTGGGAGTCTCCATGTAGAAGAAATATTTGAAGCTCATAGAAGCATTATAGCATCGAGAACAGAACATGTTTTGATGATTGGTACACTTTATTTTTCCGAATGAAAACAGTAAATACAAAAGCAATGAGAGATTACATATACAATTTGCCTATAAAATTAAAAGTTACACATAATAGATAACCTAGCAGAACCATATCATTCTATTACTTCATCGTTCCCAAGCTGTTTTTTTAGTTTGCAGGCACAACCCTTTGTCCTTCCTCTTAGCATAACAGTGTCTGTACTTTGAGACTAGCCTGACATCATACTGCATAGACTCTGTACTTAAGGGGGAATTCCACCCTGATGTTAAATTGGTTTTAATAGAAGCAGAAAAATGAGATGAACAGATCAGTGAAAGTTTGGGCAAAATCTGAATAAAAATAAGAATATACAGTAGGTTTGCGGTTGCACCATGTGTGTGTGAGAGAGAGAGAGGTTTGAGGAGTCCTGAACAGGACTCTGACTCGGTAATCTTTCTTGGAGGAGTGTAGTCCTGACTATACATCAACGACATCTGGAAACCTCTCATCAACAAGTACCCGGTCACTCCTCCAGCACCGCCTCCAGCACCGCCCTCACCACCCCGACAGACACCCGTACATCAACCACCGCCACCCGCCGAACCCTCAAAGCAGCCGCCAGCCTCGCAGCTACACTGCACAGCAGACGACAACAGACTACAACGCCGCCTACGTCGGGGACACACACAGCGTCTCGCCGACAACACACCCCACTCATCAACTCGAAACTCTCCTAAGTCCGCAACCCGGAGACTCCAGCCCAGACGGATAGACGAATTACCAGCCGACCATCCATGCCCACCCGATGACTCAAGCCGACATACGGTCACCTATTTTTCCCTGACGTCCGCACACCGGTGACTTAAGCTCACGCACGCCAGCTATTCCCCACTCCTGACGACGGATAGTCAACCTGTTCGAAACGTCGAGCCACTCATCCTCTCCAAGCGCTATAGTTCTCCTGAGAACTATATGCCAAGAAAGATAACAAACAGTCCTTTTCAGGACTACACTCCTCCAAGAAAAATTACCGAGTCAGAGTCCTGTTCAGGACTCCTCAAACCTCTCTCTCTCTCTCACACACATGGTGCAACCGCAAACCTACTGTATATCTACATCACCATGCAAGCCGACACTTACAAGCAGCATCTAAAAATAAGAATGTTGTGATTTTTTGAAGTTGCGATGAAATAAACACAAATTGGCAATTCTGAAGCTATATGAATCCATTTTATTTCATTGCCTACTCAAATTGGAGGTTTCAAAGAGGATGCCGAGTTTCCCTTCCAATTCCTTGATGACATCATCCAAAATACTATGAAAGGGGGTTCTCATGGTCATTCCCTAATCAGTAAACAGCAATTACAAATGAAGCTCCTCTCTAGCTGACTACCATGTCTCAGCATGTATTCCTGATCACTCACTTCTAATATTTTGATTACTCCATACATGTTTAATACCTGACATGAATTTCTCCCTTCATCAACTAATAAAAAGGAAGAGTCGATAGTAAATTTGTGACTACCCGATTTGAGTAGTTGTGTATTAAATAAGCATGTATTTTTGAAGTTACAGGCATTTAAATGCTAATGACCTTTTGCCTTATGAAATAGTTCGCGGCTGCGTCGAGCAAAATGGCATTACTCTTTAACGCCCTTCTGCTAGCCGTACAACAATATTTGAGATGTCTTTTGAGAGCCAGACGGACTTAAGAAGACTTGATGAAAGAGCTCTATGGCCAAGCAATATTCTGGTTGGTCTCAAAACTGTTGACAGGCACAAATGACTTTGATGAAAGAGGTCTATGGGCAAGCGATCTCTTCTCAAACATGTCCGTTCTGGATGGTCTCAAAACTGTTGACAGGCACAAATGGCTCCAAGTCTCTTTTCACCCGTGTCACGAAGTAGTGGAATGGCTCCTGTTCTTCCCCTTCATCTTCCATGGCCATTTCTTTGGGAGGAGAGAGAGAGAGAGAGAAAGCTATTAGCATTAAACCATTTAAACCATTCAGCAATTAATAACTCAATAAACTACTGTAAAACCCGAACTTTAGTGGATTTAATGATTGGTCCCTTTTCATGAAAAGTTCAGGCTGTGATATATTACAAATTATTTAATTCACGAATAAATGTATTTCAATAGTCAGAATGCAAATGTCAAACATTCTGTGTAGTTAAGTAGGACAAGCCATAATGTTTGTCCTACGTAGCAATAATTAATGTATGCAATTCGCATTCTGACTATTGAAATGAATAGTTTGTAATAGGTGAATGACATCATTTGTAATACTTGACAAAGATTTGTGCATTGAATTTGATTACATTACGTAAATGGTCTATTGTTTTTGTCATAACACTAAACTTTTGCAACTTATTAAAGTTTCTTGCTATGAAACAACTGCCATCAATAATTCATGAGAGTTCAATGTCATTCAAAATTATTCTTGGGTTTTCACAAATTTGCTGAAATCTAAGAACAAATTATTTCATCTTAACTACATGACTAGAGATAATATTGTGCAAAATATATTTCCATATAGGAAATAAGAGTATCTCCACTGCTTTAATTCTTATTTGATTGAATCAAAGACTGGGGGAAATGTTATATTTTAACTCAAAACACTATTAAAATATCCATTATCAAAATACTGTACATGTTTCTTGAATACCCCATATAGGGTAGCCTAATCAAATCAGTGGAATAATACTTACTCTACATCATATTACAGTTAAATTGTTAAAGGGCAATCCAACCCTTGTTAATAAGTTCATTTGTATGAAAGTAGAAAATGGGATAAAGAGAATGTTGAAAGTTTGAAATAAATCTGGCCAATAATGAAAAAGTTATGAATGTTTGAAATATGATATCAACAAGTCCATGCCCATCTCGAATTGGCAGTTTGGTAAGTGGATTGTGACGTAGTTGCCGATAACTCTCTTGTTTGTTATGTACAAAAATATAATTAATTTCTGTTTTTCTCCTATACTAAGTGCCTTCTCCCTTGGGGCACTATTGAAAATATATTGTGGATAGCATGGTGTTACAGGTCCTTAAAAGAGAATAGACCCTCAGGAGTCATATTTTAATGAAAAATTGACATTTTAGTCATTTTGTGTGTTGGAACAAATGGGAAAGTTGTCCGCCACTACATCTTAAGAGACATTATAAATTCAGCCAAAATTGGAGAGCCGTTACCTATAGTGATTACAACTTTTACAAATTCATAACTTTCTATTGAGTTTTTTTTGTCTGATTCCATTCACACTTTCACCAGTCTATTTCTCTGATTTTCCTGCTTTCCCTTATACTAGTTTAGTTTGTTATTAAGGTTGGATTTCCCTTTAACTTTAACTAAGTCAAATCTGTTTGAACTGCAAAAGATAGTTTGACTTGTGCAACATATCAAGTGTCAGTAACACATGTTTAGAAAATTGGACTTGTGTAATTTTAAGTTAATATGCAGGGTTAACTGTATTATGATTCTTCCTCTATGACATGAAATATTTGACCATGTTTGTTCACAATTTGTCCATATGCAATCCAGACTTGTTTTTATGTACCCCTACATTACCATTATGTTACCTAACCTGAATACAACTCACACATGGTAAAGAAGAGGATAAGGCTCAAAGAGAGAAAGAGACAACAACAACAACTCTTTTGAGTGGGCTGTAGCCAAAGAGGAAGAGGCAGAAAGCAATCCCCATTGAATATCCTCTTTCTATAAGTTCTATTTCAAATATTTCAAGGGAGTTGATAAAGCATTCAGATTCCAGAAACCCTTCAAAGATATGATGGGAAAAGGCCTGCGGTACAATATTCAGGTTCAATCGAAAATAGTACTCTACATTCTGATTGTAACTGTTTTTCACAATCGGGAGTACCTTTACTTTGAAACAGAGGCTACACAAATATTTGTATGTCATGTATCATGTATGATTCCTGCCATTAAAAGAAAAACTTGAGTTTTCTTCAAGGAATTTACTAGGAATTCGCAACGATATTTCATAAAGTGTCGCAAGTCTTTCTGAGTTGTTGATCAAGTTGTGGGCGTTATTTTGAACAACAAATCTGTCACTATTAATGTACGGATTCCTCAGTTTATAATAACGCCGGAAGTAAAAGGCTTACATAATTGCCTGTATTTCTATCAATAAGATGGAGTACGGTTATACAACAAAATATAAACCAATGAAATAAAAAAATTAAAAAAAGTACTGGAAATCACCAACAGGGATGTGGGATTACTTAAAGGAGCTACACAACGAAAATTTACTAACAACTGATAATTAGCCCAAATTACATATGGATGGAAAGATTTTCTCTTGAAAAACACGAATAATTTGCTGAGAAATCATATAGATATCATGGAAAGGCGTAAAATGCAATTTTTCAAGACCCTTCTTAGACCCCCAAGCGCCCCCGAACGTAAGCCAAACACACGAGCGTAGCGAGCTCTGAATAGTTGACGTCACACCCTGGACAAACAGCTCGGTACCGCCGCATACCGGAGTCGCGCGTGTATTAGTCTGCAGCTAGACAGCCGTGTCCAGGGTGTGACGTCACAATAGTGACGTCATACGAAGGACTGCTGAAGGCAGTAAATCTGGATCTCAAAACTTACATTTTTTAAAGTTTTTTGAAGAGGAAATTTGCTGTATTTGATCAGTAAGGCTTCCCCTTCGCAATGATATGAATTTTGCATCAATTCAATACACTTTTGCTTCTTGGTGTGACTCCTTTAACAGAGTCATGATTTAGCTATTCACATTTATGTTCTGCTTAAAAATAAAAAACACATACATGTACGTTTTGCGTAATTACCAAATTACTTCATATTTTCCAGCACAATGATTTATAATTGAGTACAGTATTATCTGCCTGTTAATAAATGTTTTAAACTATATTTTGTATCACAGAATAAGTAGAAAACTAACTTAAAAGTGGTTTGTTACAAAAGCAGTGCTTGTAGCACCAGTGTTTGTTGTGCACATAACATAAAATGCTTTAAAAGTGACCAACCACCACAATAAAAGACATTCAGCTAGTAAAAAATAGCATTCAAAGGGAAGAAAACCACTTTATGTCTTGGCCTGCATGGTAACTATGAACAATCAGAAAATTCCCATACATGTTATGTGAGTCTGTGGAATTGTCTATCCACAAATCATTTTCCACGTATGTTACTTACAAGGGTTATTTCTGAGTAAAAATTTGCATTAACTCTTTTACAGAATTGATATTGAAAGCTGAATTTATATTGAAAGCTGAATTTATATTGAAAGCTGAAATTGATTAGAGGTTACCAAAATGGAATCCCGAACACAATGAGCACATAACCTCTTTCAGTGACTGGTTTCCTTTCATTCTTTAATGGCAAGGTCCTTCGATTAAACATGCAATTTTTAGAATAAAGGTAGCCGTAATGACTGCTTCTATGAATAGCTAAGGTCGGATGCATTTAGGAGTGAACAACATCCAAAGGAAATGCGTCAGAATGTTATTTAGGTACCTAGTTCATGGTTCATCTTACATCATGTAATCTCTTCCTAAGAAGCTGTACAAAAAAAAAATACTGAATGTATTCCAGGAAAAGAGAGCACAGGCAATTCAATTCTATTCTGAGAATAGCAGTCATCTGTTTGGAGCCAGAAGGGTATTAACTCGTATTAACACAGAATTAACACAGCCCTTCTGGCTCTGCTCTAAACCAGGGGGGTGTTTCACAAAGATCCTAAGTTGAACTTAACACTAAGTTGGACTTAAAAATTATGGACAGCCATTAGAGCCTTAAAATGAAATATATTCAAAAGCAGAAATTCAAGTATTTTAGACTTTTTATAAATTCTACATCCAGAACATGAAATCTCCTTGATGATAGAAAATATGAATGATTTGAATTAACATTTTATGCCTTTTACAATAACTTTTACAAAATGTTTTCAAAGATGCTAATGGCTGTCCATAATTTTTAAGTCCAACTTAGAGTTAAGTTCTACTTAGGATCTTTGTGAAACACCCCCCAGATGATCTGATATGGTGATTGCTGTTCTTGCATGTACTTGTACACTGAAAGCTGTATTACAATTGTCAATACATTGACACGGTAGACGGTGGAGGAAAAATAAGACAATAAGACAAGAAAAAAATGTACCTTAAAATTTCAAATTTAATACAAGAAATCTGTTTAAAAAGTGGAGTGAATTTTTTTTCTTCTCAGTGAAAAAAGTAGTTCAAATTTTTAAACAATGTTTTTTTCTTTCCGAATTCAAATCCATTTCTGTAAGTCAATTTGAAAGCTATAAGCAGACAACATAATTGTAGGTCAGGGCTGATTACAGTCCTTTTCCCTCCTCTAAAAAAAATTGGTTCTTGTTAAGGGATTCCTAAGATTGTACTTCATTGTTTGAACAGTTTCAAAATCTTTGGATTGCAAGTTTGGAAACCCTTTCATCTGTGAGATATTCAAAGTCTAGCTGGTCAGTCACAAGATACGGAAAATTCTTGCAAGAAATGAAAACATTGATCTCTCCAAAAAATGCAAGTATTTCTGAGTGAAGTATTGAAAGGATTATGTTTAAAGGATCATGGTTTTAAATCAATCCTTAAAAGGGATGTCTTTTTAAGGATTCACTCAAAACATGTTTTTGAAAATGAGAAAAAGTAGAAAAATCTCTTTTACCACTTCAATTTTTGCCAACCATGCAAACACAAAGGCTCATAAACCTTAGCTTCCATATTTTATGAAAACCTTACACAACTCTTCTTACACAAGAAAACCTCATAGGTCAAAGGAGTGAGGAAAATGATAGCCCTTGAGCTGATTATCACCCTAGCTACATAACATATATAACCCACCCACACACTCCCCATGGTAAATATGGTCTTAACTCTAAAGGGGCTTTTGCACTGCGAGCAAAAACCCTGGGTTTTTCTGACAAAGTCATTGTTTTGACAGAAAAAACTAGGCAACTACCCATGAATATGAGGAAGAAAAACAGGAAGAAAAGACTTTTTATATTTTTGTTTAATCCGCTGATCTTTGTAACATACATGTATATTATGTGTGAACGGTTGCTCTCAAAACAACTGTGAATTACTTCTGTTTGTGCTCACTTCCTTGCTAGCACATGCAAAGCAGTGATAAGTTGTGGGCGCATGAACACTCCTCACCAAAAAAACAGATTTTTTTTTTAAGGCAAGCAAACAACAATGGTTTCCCCGTTTTCCCCATACAGGTTTTCCCATTCACGTATTAATGGTAGTTGTAAAAACTTCCCATTTTTCTAATTGAGCGTTTTTTTTTTTTGCAGTGTCAATGGTCCTCAAACAGCTCCCTCCCATGGAATGGTTGAAAGAAGATTAAGGCAATCAACATTATTATTCATTGGATAGAGAGTTCCATTTAATGCCTAGTGTGCTTTACTTCCCACACAGCTCATAAAGATGTGTTCCCATTAGCCCAAGAAGTCTGCTAATTCTAAGCGGGAGAAATTGGCCTGAAAACTTACAAACACTGACTAATATGCCGTGAAAAATTCACTGATGCAATTTATGAAAATAGCTCGAGAGCTTTCCTAAATATATAGTTGGTGTTGTTTGTTAAAAAGCCCATTAAAAAATTGAGCGTTTTTTTTTTTTGCAGTGTCAATGGTCCTCAAACAGCTCCCTCCCATGGAATGGTTGAAAGAAGATTAAGGCAATCAACATTATTATTCATTGGATAGAGAGTTCCATTTAATGCCTAGTGTGCTTTACTTCCCACACAGCTCATAAAGATGTGTTCCCATTAGCCCAAGAAGTCTGCTAATTCTAAGCGGGAGAAATTGGCCTGAAAACTTACAAACACTGACTAATATGCCGTGAAAAATTCACTGATGCAATTTATGAAAATAGCTCGAGAGCTTTCCTAAATATATAGTTGGTGTTGTTTGTTAAAAAGCCCATTAAAAAAAAAGCAGGTTAAAGGGCTAATTCATAATGAAGATGAAGTTAGACTATGACTTATACGATATGTTCTGTTTCTCTAAAACAAATAGATTGTGATGCCATCGTTTACATACGTAGACATTTTGTTCATCACATCTGCCATACTTCTCAATCTTAACATCTAATGTGATTCTACCAAACTTGCTCCTGGTACATTTGTTCCATACTAAATTACTAATTTCTGGCACAATCTGATTTTCTAACTTAAAGCCTAGACCCAACACTAAAACTGAACCAAACCCAACACTAAACCTAACCCTTACCTTAAGCCTCGGTCACAAATGCCATTACGAACTGCTACGAATGCTGTACAAACGATTTTCAGACAATGGAAATTCGGGAAGACAATGGAAAAGCAGGGAGATTCGTACAAAATTATCGTTCGTACAAACCTTTGTGACCATAGCATTACTTCCCCTAATGCTTACCTAAAACCCAGCAGTAACCCTAACTCTAATCTGACGAAATAAAGCCAAGTGCAATTGATGCTGGAGCACATGTTGAACCATTTCTAATGTACACTGAAGGGTGACTTTTTGAAAGGCATCTTGGGCAAATGGTGACAGGGTGCTGCACCTTTTCTATAATCAGTCTAATTCCTCAAGCTTGAATTTGCTTAGACTAGTGGTAAAGCCCATTATACAATCAAAAACTCACATAGGGTTCATTAGTGCATTGCTGGTATATTGACTTGGCAAGGGAAAAGGAATAAAGAGTACAACCTTGACTTTGGGAAGAAGACCAAATGGTATACTCCACGTGTCTCATAGAATACTGGTAATTAATGAAGATTCATTGATGTTAATGGAACATTGGAAAATGTGAGGTGACCATGAAACGAGGGGAAAATTGCACTAATTCTTTTCGTTTTCACCTTTTTGTTGTTAAAAACAGGCATTTTAAAAGAACTGATGCTTTCTCCCTCTGTCAGAAATGTACATGACTTTCTAGTTTTTGCATAGATATACACTATGGAAAATAATATATTTATATCACACTTTTGAATTTGTTTTAGACATTGCCACCTATATATATTGAGGTAAAAATGGTACATTTACATGTACTTGCATGCTGTGCAGTCTTTAATTGCTGGAACCTAAAACTGCCCCCCCCCCCCCCCCCCCCCCGCTCCAACAAAAGCATGTTTGCCTCTTTCAGTAAACATAGAGTTTATTACAATTTTCCTGTCAAAAGAAATAGATTATTCTACATCTTTTGTCTAAATACAAATTTTTTTTTTTTTTTTTTAGTTATCACTTAATGGTTCTACTGAATTTTCTTGAATTCTCTGAGAATCTACTTGTATAAGTCATGTTCTACACAATGGAGGACCTTTGATTAATCAAGAAGAAAAACAAGTTGTTTTTATTGTTATTTTCAATGAAATATACAACAATGCATGATTTGTGTCTAGGAAAGTAATCATGACTTGGTTTGTAACAATGAAAACCAATTATGGTTGAAGAAATACTTGAACTGTCTGAACCTCTAGAAACCCAAGAACGATGATTGAAAGTCATTCAATTTACCGGTAGCACTCAACACTTAGTCTGAAGAGGTAGAACAATTAAATTCACTGTAATAAAATGTCATCCTAGGTGTTTCTCATATAATCATATGGACTCCAAAAAAAAAATTACCTAAGAAAAACTGAAGTCTGTTTTATAAAAAGAAAAACGGAAGTCTGTTTTATAATAAGAAAAAATCTAGACTTTCTTTATTTTTAAAGGTAAGGTGAAGTACATTACATGACTCAATTTTTCTAGTTTGAATAATGCTGCTTCATGACACAAAAACAACTGAAGGTTAATAAACGAAAATCATTGACCTACCAAAAGTTAATGAGGTTATCAAGGATGGTGTTTGTTACATGTAAGTGCTTGCGCAATCAACTACATACTCAAACCTACTAAGTATATACATGTGCATAAATGTTTTTTTTTCATTACCTCATTTTCTCCTATAAAACTATATTAGAACATGATAATCTATTATAGACCTACCACAAAATCACCTTAATAGAATGATTCTGGGAAAAACGTAATGGTTGGCAGCTCTGCAAATAAAAAAAAACAACAAAAACAACAACAACAACAACAACAATAATGATAATAATAATAATAATCTCTCTCTCACTCTCTCTGTTTCTTCCTGTAAGATTGTCCAAGGCATAATTTAAATGACATGGAGTGTTTAACCCACCTGTTGCTTGGATGACACTGTCAATGAACGGTCTTGAGCTGAGCTGATAGACCGAACTGGTCTTATCACCCCTACATCCACACTGTGTAGTCAACCTCCATACACTCGGCTGCTGACTGAAATCAAACCAAAACAAAGAGAGAACAATCAATGTTACAGTGACTCGGTAACATTGCCTCAGATTCTGAAACAAAATCCAGGATTTAGCTCATGCTGCAATCATAATTATTAACCTTTAGGTCAGTCAGGAATCCCATGACTTTTACAAGCCGATCGCCTGTCTGATTATCAAGATATTAATAATCGGAAATAGAAATTTTATTTTTCGTTTTCCTAACAGTTTTTATAACACTACAGTCTATTGGGGGAAATGTGTAAGGTAAATCCTGTCACTTAAAGATGGTTACTTTTTTGAGGCACTTCATGATCATTTTGAAGCGCAATTTGTTGATGGCTACAATATTACAGACACTGATCTCAGATTTAACATTGTAAAACGATGCCTTTAAGAAAATGGATCATACTTTTCTTCAACATTCTTTTCATGCAGCAACACTTTGCACTAAGCCTCACCCAAAAAAATTACAATGTCTTTTTATTAGTCATCAGAAGAACAAGTAGGCTGAATACTCTTGTGCTCTCAATCATTCAGCTCCAAGTAAATGGGCAATTACCGGTACCTATATGTCATACAGGACATTTAGACAATATCTAACCTTTAAAGAAAAGGAATCAGTAGTGAAGATTTGTTTTATGGTAATAGTAAAGTACTACCAGGGGGCCCTATGAAGATATAACAACCAACTATAAAGTTCTCTTTCTTGGCAAGATAGAGCTGAAATTATCATATATCTTACAGGACACAGACAAATGTGATTTTCTTGGAAATTCAAGTTTTGCTAAGAAGATCCAAGGCAAAACTTTCCCACCTCAATATGTTGTGCGGACCAACATGGCTGAAATCGGCCCTAATGTCCGTGTGTGAATGAAATTCCTGTTTACCTAGAGTGTATTTTTAGAAAAATAAAATGTAACAAAATGCTTTCATTTCCTTATTCAATTTTGTTTCTGTTAAATATACATATGCATACCGGTATTCATTATCTTCATGAAAACTGTAAAATAGATGTATCTTGTAGTACAACAAATTACATGATTAACAATGACTATCTTGAGAAGTCATTTTAGCCATGTTATGCAGGGCCCGCTGGAAGAGCAGTTTCATAACTGAAGTGGCTACCCTTGGTAAATAAAAAATTATTATTATCTTTAATATATTTCACTTAGATTTGAGATTTTTCCACTTTTTATAATTTAGGGCAATCATATCTTCTATTGATTTTTTAAATATACAAAAATATGTAATTCCATTTTCATTTAATATGTTCACATCTTCCCCTGATAGCCTGATAAACATTCTTTTAAACATGTGTAAATGGAACACACAAATATTATTAAATTGTTATATTACAAAATACTTAACCTATCCCATAATGACATGGATTTACAATCTTTGACTTATTTATCTATGACCAGTCATCTCTATCCACTACGTTCATATCTTCAGCTGATAAAGATGTCTTGACCAAGTTTGAATAATAATAATAATAATTTAAGAATTTTATAGTGCACATATCTGTCTATAATGACACTCAAGGCGCACAAAAAATCCACTACTAACATTTCAAATACAAACAATAAACAAGTTAAAGTTAACAAACTAATAATAAATCAATAAATCAACAAATCAAATGACAAATGCAAATAACAGATTCAGTAAGAAATCAAAATGACGACAAGTATGTTCATGAGAGTCAATCATATATTTCCTTCATAAGGTAGGTCTTCAGATTCTTGTGGAATACTTCAATTATTTTTCTTGATTTAATGTATGAAGGGAGTGAATTCCACAAACGTGGGGCTGCTACAGAGAAAGACCTGTCGCCCCAAGGCCGTCTTGTTTGAGCTTCATGTTTTCGCCTTATATCATAACACAACAAAGTTCTGACAACACTGCCCTGTAAGTAGTTCCGTGGATTCACAAGTGTACATTCATCATTCGGTATATTTAGTGATCTATCGTTGGCTCTGGTGACACTTGCTCCACAGCTTTATTTCGTCAAATATACATGTATATACATAGGATTAGGGTTGCGATTGGGTTGCAGATCAGGGTTAATGGTTCGGATTAGGGTTACGTATTGTGTAGAGTTTTAGGACAGGATTGAAGGTCAGAATTCGGTGAGTGAAACAAATTGCCATGAAGCAAGAGACCGGTTAAATAGCATATCCAAAATTGTGGATGTTTCTTTCCTAGGGGACCTCAACAACTTATCAAATTACTCTGTTATTAATGAATGAACTACTATACTTGGAATCCAGTCTGCATACATTACTTGTTGCTAAAATGGGCCAGCATTGTGTAAGCTTTGATGCTGTCAGGAACAACTCCTTTGTTTAAAATGATGCATGCATTTGTATGGGTAAGTAAACCGGTCTATTAGCGCAGGAGCAGTGGAGCAACTGTATGTTCATATCTAATGCTGATGAAGACTTCATCCATAATATGTTAAAAAGCACCTTTGTCCTGATGGCTAAATGGCTAAGTTCATGTAGTAGGCGCGATAGCTCAGTCGGTAGAGCAGTGGTCTCGTAATCCGGTGACCCGGGTTCGAAACCAAGTCGATGCGCTAGTGCCCCTTGGTAAAGCATTAATCCTCATTACCAGGTCCCTCGGAGAGGACCTAAAGCCGTCGGCCGTCTGGTTGCTTACTTACAAGCATTTATGCTTTCTTAGCAGTCAGGTAAAATAACAACCACCACCAAATGTAGAGTTATTGCATGCCTGTTGCTAGTGGACCATACTACAGGGCTTTGAACAAAATAACTGAAGCGGATCCTTGCCAAAGAAAGCACACATTAAACAAAAAAAACAGCCAAAGACTAGCTCATTTAAGTATCAAATGATGGAACTCTGTGTTTCCTGCACTAAAACATGATTATTCTTGCTCATGACTGGAAGAATGGAATTATATGCCTAACATTTCATTGAGGGGGGGGGGGGGATCTGTAGATGTATAGACGTACATGCATAGGGCCTAATTCAGGGAATGAACCATACAAACTCTGATAAAACTAGAAAATAAAAAAATATCTACGCAACCCTGAAAAAACTCCTTTATTCACAAGGCCTAATTCCTGCTTATTATGACATCATCATTTTTTAGAGATGTTGTTGTTGTAGCAGGTGTTCTGGGTGTACAGTTTCACCTGAATATATGATCCAGACATCCAAGACTTGAGGCAATGATTGATAAATGCAGTTATATGAGATGTGACCTTTCCATTGTATCATGTAGGCAAACCACGCGTTGCCTACGCAGTAAGCCTCAAGTCAGGATCCAAAATAGGAAGGAGGAAAGCCAGTTTTAGTTTCAAGCATCTGCTTTTAGCTGATGTTGTTGACACAGAATGATTCTACCTTGCTCACGTTTATTGGGTAGAAATCACGACTGCATTCTCACCATTCTCATTAATATGATGAATTCAATGCCATTCAATAATAGAATATCAACTGCGACACTGCCTTGAAAACCATATCCGAGAATATGCTTTTAGCTCTCTAGTGCTAATTATTGATTATTCTTCCCTTAACGTCACTACAGGTGCGAGGTGAGCAAAGTCATTAATAGTCTATATATATATAAACTATAATGAATGCAATACTATTATGGATACCATCACTTGGATTGTCATTCAGATATCAAAATGAAAACCAAATTACGAATATCAAAATAAACCCTCGTTTAATTTTCTAACCTACATGTACCGGTAATTAATATTTGTTCAGGGTATTACAAGTATTGATTTTGCTCACCTCAATGTCAGTGAAGTATAGTGAGAGAAAAAAAAATCATCCCTAGTACATACATGAAATATGACAAATGTATTCTTGAATTTATTGATACTATCCAACCTCCAACCTTCCCCCCCCCCCCCCTGTCAAATGGATCCTTTTCAACTTGTTTCTTTAAACTGTTTGTCTCTGGACATTTTTATTTAAGCTTTTTTTAGCACTAATTTGCTCTCGTCTTATTTATCCTTTATTTTATTTTTTTAATCAAATACCTTTCATTTTCCCTTCAATATTTGTGAAAATCAGTTATACATAAGAAAACTGAGAATAAAGATTTGTAATGATATAATTAATTAATCAGTAACGCAATTTACTAGGAGTCTCTGGATGGTTTACAACTTTGTGTTTCTGCATTTTAAAAAGTCAGACAAAGAGAGAGAGAAAGAAAAAGAGCTGGGAGAGAGAGAGAGACAGACGGACAGAAACAGGCAGAGAAAAAGAGAGAGAGAGAGCGAGAGAGAGACACACACACACACACACAGCAAAGGGGGGGGGGAGAGCAATAGACAACATTAAAATCAGCTGAAATTCATGAAAAACCTCGGGACTATTCAACATCATCTCTATCTTTATCATAGTCTCCACGACTGACTGACTGACTGACATCCTAGAAGCCTGCGACACCACTGTAATCCCAACCACATCACTGACCATATGCTGCCTTAGCCTGCCTGGACGAGGCAGTGAGTGCCGTGATGGATACATGGATCTGAGTGGCAAGACTTCTGTTCTCCGGTATCAAATTGGACACTCCTGGGTCATACTGCTACTTGTGATCACTGGTGCCTTTTAATACTGAACCCATTTCCATGTAAAACACTCCCGCCGGCTCGCCTGTATACACCCACACACCAGCCCCTAAATGCCATATTGATGGCAAGGCAGTCGTTTGTCAAGCACGGTGCTCATTATAGTGTATGAATCATAGCATTCAGTTACTTCCTACTTGCCTCTAAGGTTGAAATCAAATACATGTGGAGCTTGGAAAAGGGGTTACTTGGTATAGGTCTACCAGAGTATTCCTGCAAAATGTCAAACTACCACACTCTAATGAATATTCATCCTTGAAAGCTTGCATAGCTCTTGAGAAGTAAGATTATTAGCACAGAAAAGAACAAACAGGTAAAGTGAAACTGCTTCTGAATTAAATCTCTAAAAACGGACATCCATGGCTCAAGGATGTAATGAGATAAGAATCTAAAAATGGCCTCTGGATACCTCATTTGCCTATATCTCTGTGGATTACTCCCACATGTTTTGAAGTGGTAACAGCAGAATGCGGAAGAATATCAATCAGTTCAGGGATTAAATCAGAGTTGAATGGCTACAGGCTGAACTGAAAAATGCACATAAACATCTCACGATTTTGTTGATGAAGCATGAGAATCTCAATGTTAACGTCAAAATACAGGACTGCATGAGGTTGGGAAGATTTCAGAGGGTTTGAAATCTGATTCATTCATGGGAAACACTTGTATGGCCACATGGGACCCATCTAGCTCATTTAATATTAGCTTGAGAACAACAAAAATTATGCTAGAATACACCAGAGGATAAAAAAACACAGTTATAACAGATTTTTGAACATCTGTCACTTCTAAGATGTTTACAGCAAATTCTAAAGACTATTTAACATCACACGACTAAGCTGCATAACAGCATACAGAATACCACATTTAGGCAGCAGTCAATTCTAAAGGTGAGAGATCAATCTCTTTCAGGTAAACAACATTAAAGTACCCCTTTTAAGAGAGAGAGAGAGAGAGAAAGAGAGAGAAAGAGAGAGAGAGAGAGAGAGAGTGAGAGGAAGGAGCAATGATTGATACGAATCGATTAATTTTGAAGCGTATGTTACAGGGCCCTAGGAAAATTCTATGCTCTTAAGACTTCAACCCAATGGGTGGTATTCTCAAAAGCGGCCTAAGTTAAACCTGGCCTAAGTTAAACCGTGGTTTAGTTAGGCCAGGTTTAACTTAGGCCGCTGACCTAAGTCATTTTCATTTCTCGAAAGGTGGCCTAACTGATCCATGGTTTAAACCTGGCCTAACTTAGTCCATGGATTATTCACCATGGTTACGGATTCTGCACATGCTCAGTACCAGAGCTGCGACGTCACAATGCACTAAGACAATGGATGCGCGCAGTGTGGAGAGGATGCATCACCTCGACAACTTGAGCAATATGACGTCACAATGCACTAAGACAATGGGCTAAGACAATGGATGCGCGCAGTGTGGAGAGGATGCATCACCTTGACAACTTGAGCAATATGACGTCCAGGGGCGGCGGAGCGACTTCCAAAGCGGGGGGCAGCAATAACAAAAAGGGCACTTGCTGGAATTGTATCGTAGTTAAAAGGGAAATTATCAGAGGTGAAAAGGGTCACATATCGCACCTGAAACAGGGCATTGAACATATTTTAAAAGGGGCACTTATGAGAATGAAAAAGAGGCACTTAAAATAAAGGAAATGTGCATTTGTTGAAAGAAAAGGGGCACCGATAATTTTGTTAATAGGGGCACCTCTCACATTTAAATAGGGTAATTATCAGAGTTGAAAGGGCACTTATCAAAAGTGAAAAGGGGCACTTATTGCAAAGGAAAATGGAAACTTGTCAAAGGAAAAGGGGCGCGTGTCAAAATTAAAGGGGCATTTATCAGAGATGGAAAGGGGAATTGGCACTTTTCCTATGGAAAAAGGGGCACTTCTTACAAAGTTAAAAGGGAACTTTCCTACATAAAAAGGGGCATTTGAAAAAGGGGGCACTGTACCCTCCTCCCCCAACTCTTTCTCCCTATAAACATCTCTCTCTCTCTCACACACACACTATCTCACATCATTGTTTATTTCTCTCACTATCAAATTGTTCTTTCTCATTTGGTTCCCTTTCTCTATTACTCTATCTCTCTCTCTCGCTCGCTCTCTGTTCTCTCACTGTTCTATTTCAAGACTTTTTACATGTATAATTCAATGAACCCAACAGTATGCACACTTAAAATCAAAAGATATGAAAGAAATATTGTATATAGCATATCAACAATTATGTTCAATTTATTTATTTTTCTTAAAACAGAAAAGATTGTAATTCACGATGAATACGATTATAAAATTGAAGGTCAAATATTAAGCTCCAATAGCCTCATAATCTGCTACTTAAAACTATTAGAATTAAATGTTATGTATTTGTTACATTACTTTTTCCCATTTTTTAAAAACAAAGCATAGTCTACTTTTGAGCCGTGTTTCTTTTGCAGGGAATCTGTTATATCATGACTTGCACTATATTATAAAACACATTATAAAACATGATTTCTTAAATGATTCAAAATCACAATTTTTCCAGTGAAACAATGAACATCTGGTGTACATAAAAACATCCTTATGAGTGATGGTTGCTTTGTGATTCACACACACAACAAGGACATATCATGCTTTTTATCAATGGTTGCTTGTTTGTTACCATAGCTTCATGTTATGAGGATTATAATACAAAGGTTTTGATCCCCATGCAGTCACAGTTACAGCAGATAGAGTCTGGTTCATTGAAGAGGCTAAGTAGAACTTCATAGTCCTTGGAAGTATGTCTGTTGAATAAAAAGAGAAAAAAAAAATGAAAGGAAGCACATTGAAACCTATTTCTGTTAAACATTAAAAAGGTCTTGCATGTACATTGTGACCAAAGTGGACTTACATGCACATTGTGGTAAAAGTGGAGTGCATAATCAATTACTTGAAAGTATTGATGGAAAAATGTGAATGAACAAATGCCCTCCTTGAAGTACCTGGGCATACAAACAACTTATTCGTACAGCCTACCTGTCAGAAATTCAGCAGCTCAGTAGTTCTCCTTCCTCTCTCTGAATTTGTCTCAATTATCAGGGAATTTGCCTTCATTTATTTTACTGAAGAAGAACATCATCCTGAAACAAAAATAAAAAGGTTTAGACCTCATTAAAATATCAGAGATCTACTCCATTGATAATTGGTCTTAGTTATAGTGTCAATCATATTCTAACTTTAAAAAAAAAAATTAAGGCGCCTTTCATGTAGGCAGTGACTAGTCACCCCCTCCCCACTCAGTTACTAGTAATCATTGATTTACAGAATGACTACCGGTATCTCTTTTAAAGTCAAGAACAAACATACACATTCTTGCAGTACTATCTCATAAATGTGTTTGCACCCAGTTGTACTTGCCATGTCATGGCCTAAGAAAGCCCTAAGTAGCTAAAGTCTATAGCCAAGTTAGTCCCTTTCCTAAAATCAAGTCTAGAGGTCTACATCTTACTTAGATAACCAGCCGACAGTTGGCCTAACCTAGATGTAAACGCAGCCTGGGTTGTAGATTTTACAAGGCCCTAATCGTTAGAGCCCAACTTTTCCATTTTAGTTCAATCTAACATTAGACCAAAGATTGTCTTATTGTTTATGTTATCTCCCAAAATGAGCTTCGTGAAAGGGGAAAAAGTAAAATGAAAATTTACTGCACTGTACTGTACTGCAGTCTGTAGGTCGTTAAGTCTTACATGGTCTAGAATTGTTAGTGGTAGGTTTGAATTTTCTTCTGACCCAAATTTGAAAGTAGTTAATCAACTGTTGATTATTTGTGTCTTATTTTCAGAGATATATCCGCCCAAAAGTCTAGGCCAAGCTGTCACTGTCAGGAGTGACTGGTAGCCATGGCAATCGAGCTGAAAATATTAGCTCGTGCCGATGTAAAATGAATAAAAGTTTGAGTGTAGTTTGCACCGACATTCATCAGACAAAACAATTTTAAATCACTTCATAATGTATCTGTAGACACATCTGCAGATTCATGAAATCAGCAGATCTTTTTAATAAAAATTGTATAAACATGATTTAGTTTACAAAATTTAGGAGTAATTACAGCTTTACTCACCAGCAGACTTTCCAAGAAAAATGGAGTATCTATTTTTCCTGTTCAGGAAATAACTGGTGTTGGGCCAACTGGCTTGAAGACGCCTATGTGGGTGCAATCAATAGCACCGACCATTTTAACGCCAGGGAAATGGCAATAATTATAAAATTCATGTTGGGTCTGCACTCTGCAGGACTGCCTCTCTTGTTGAAGGAATTGAGATGTATTGGTCCGATCTCCTGGCAATGGCTATTGAGATGGACTTCACAAGGCGGGACACCGTAGCTTGGGAGAGGCCTTCTTTTTTCATCCCCATGCATCAATTGAAAAGAACCTGAAATAGCAGAAAATCAAGATGAAAATTAATTAATTATGTTGATATTTGATAAGAAATTACAATTTCTCTTTCTCTGTAGTTTACTAACTAGGCCTACCGTAATAGTATTATTAGACTAAACTACTGTAACATTGTCAGCAAATGTATGTCAAAAAAGGAAGCTTCTGTCCACTTCCTTTCAATTTCTATTAGACCTGTCTAGACTAGACTCTTATTGTTGAAATTTAGATCTAGGTCTAGGTCTAGTAATATTGTTTTAAAAATGTTTTTCTTGGGGGAGGGGGGGGGGGATGGTTGGTTATGAAAATCATCATCATCCTGTAGAAGATTATCACACCAACAGCCACAACTAGCACTGCAGCTCAGGCAGATGTGATACCAGACCGAAATGTCTGTCTCTTTCGTTCGTTAGCCTCTGATTTGGGTAGGGTAGGCTGAAAAAGAGGAGCCGACCCTACCCAAATCAGAGGCTAACGAACGAAAGAGACAGCTAGATCTACATTTAGGCCTAGACTAGTGCTAGTCCACTTTTAGGCAACAGCGTCTCGAAAATCCACTATAACAGTAGTTTCTACGTATAGCAATGATAGTTTTAAGTTGGTGTTAAGGTGGTATATATGCGTACGAAAGTACAATAGTGCCAAGAAAAAAATTACCCGGTAAGAAATTGCTCAATCTCAGGAAACGAAAATGTTAACCGACAATTATTTGCACGTATGGGACTGGTCTGCAACACTGTGAACATTTACCAAGTTTTCCCCAAATTTATTCAGTTAAAAGCATTTTAGATTATCACCAGTACAGCAACATGAAAGTAACAACAATACTTTATAAGCTGGTGTAACTTTCATGAGCGCTTATCCATACAAAAGAGTGTAAATTGTTATCAAATATAGAAATTCAAATGCAAAACTTACCGTTCACTCTCCGCGGACAGTCGATTTAACTAAAAAGTGACGTCACGCGAAGTTAGGCCGAACTATGACGTATTTAAACCTGCCCTCTGAGCCGCCTAAAGTTAGGCCGAACTATGACGTATTTAAGCCTGGCTTATCTTTAGGCGGCCTTCGAGAATAGCAAAAAAGATAGTCCATGGTTTAAACCAGGTTTAGGCCACTGATTTAACTTAGGCCGCTTTCGAGAATACCACCCAATGGTTTTATCCTTTCTTTCTTTAAAAATCTGCCCTTATAGTGTAACGTTCCCCATTGATTCTCGTACTAAGAGAAGAATCATCATCTTCATAGATTAACCTAACAGAAATCTTCACTGACAAGTCTACTGCCTTTATTCAACACTTGTTGCTTTTTTCACTTCTCATTTTCTTTTCTTTTTTTCTTTTCCTAGTTTATTTCCCGATGGATAGTTAAACTCCTAACCTTTTCATGGCATTTGCAAATACCATGCCTCCAGTGACATTCAACTGCGCGTGACATTTCAACACTGTTCGTCTTCATTGTTTGTTTATTTTTTTTCAATTCCACTTTAATGGAGATTTTTGCAAAAAAACAGGTGGATTTGCGACTGTAAGGTAGCTGTAATTGAGACTGTGAAGTTAATAGGAAATCATATGATTTTCTTCAGGCTACTCTTGTATCAAACACAAACAACATTTTAGATTGAATGGAATCTATATATGCCCTGTATGATATAGTACAGTGAACCTGTCCTTTAGACGCAGCTGCTTCTATTTTGCAAAACAATTCCAAGCACATTCTTCATAACAATATAAAGACAAATTATACCAAAATAAACGAACAAAATGAAAGTGAGTGGTGAAGGATGAATGTACAGAGAATCAAACAAAAGACAAGTTGTGCAGGGGTAAAAAAAAAAAATGTGCGTAGGCGGAATCTGAAAATTCATCTGCTTCTCAAAGAGTTTGCCATTCAAATGTTAATGTCCCGTTTTATTGATTGATAATCTATCCATATCTACTTACTCCCTCCATTCTATTGATTTGAAAAACCCTTTACTCTTTACTCCTCCCACGTACACCATTAGTCAAAAAAATCTTGAGTATAATGCCTGAAAATGAATAAATCATGAATTTCATATCATGTATGAAATGAATTTGAACTACACAAGAAAGACAGATTAAAGCAAGAGTACTCTGGTTGATCATGGCATATAAGTACTCTGACTTTTTTGTACTCAGGTATTTACTATTATCATCTGTTGAGAGCCAGAAGGGTGTTAACAGTTTAGGTGTAAAAGTATAAGAGTAAATGCCCTCTCAACAGACAGTAGCATTAATATCAAGATGATATTTTAAAGTACAGATGGTGTACTAAAAGATAGCACAATACAATTATCAACTGTGATTTGAATGGACTACTGCTTGTCGTAGTTAAGTTTTGTTTAAAGCCCATTATTAGGGGCTTTTTAGTTCACACTTAAACTGAAATGTAAAACTGCCATTTAAAACTTAAAGGGCCCCGGTGAGGCGGTGAGTGGCCACTTTTTTTTCTCAAAATGTCAGATTAAAACTTTTAACATGCTAGATTCAACCTTCATAGAGTTGGATCCAACAAATTCACAGTGTTAATCTACCATGTGAAAAAAAAATGGTCACTTCTCGGCACTATTAAATGGTAATTTAACACTTTAGATTTTAGGATGTTTAAAGCCCTTTAAGGGGCTTTGAGACCATATTGAATACATGTAAGTATGGTCCTATTAACAATCATGCTATAACATCTCCTTTTTTATCAAAATGTAATGTGTATAAGATATCAGGGCAAGTCAAAGCTATTTTTACCTACATATGCGTTACCTCAGATTTTAGTTTGCCCATTATTCCATTAGACAAATCTTTAATTCCATAGCTTTTCTTAATCTATAAAAAGCTCACCATTCTCTTTGAAACTTTTGTAACTTGGACAGATTAAAATTTGTTAGGTTCATTTCTAATACTGTTTTTTGTTCATATATATTTATTCATGATCCTTTCTATAACTTTTTTCCATTACAAAAAGTGAAGCTCCCTATGAGAGGAGAAATATTAATAACAAGTATCAAGAGCCTACCAAAACACCCTAAAGCAATATTATAGCCTAATAAAGCATGTGAGATTGCATCAATTAAATCTTGAAATAGAAAGAGTCACTTGATTTGATTGTTTACGTTAGTACGTTTATGCAACTGATAGAATAAGATTTAAATAAAACTATAACAAATCAAATCTGGTAAGAGCAAGATTATGTAAAAGTGAAAATGTAAAAGCACAATTCTACGGGCTTAGCATATCAACTGTACTGGATGGAATGGATACATACTTTGAATTTCAGTGTGATATAAAATCTTCACTATTCCTCTATTATTTCTCTCTCCAAGTACTTCTCGTATTCAGTTACACAAACTTTTAGGTATAATCAAGTTGTAATGCCTGAATGGTCGGATGGAACGTTTATGAAACATATCCCTCAAAGTGACAGGTCGACTGGGCCCGACAGTTTCTGAAAAAACCTGTGTTTCAACCCGCCACTTTTCAATATGAGATAAATAAAACAAGAGTTCCTAAAAAGGCCAGCGGTCGACACTTTGTCATCGTCTGATCGCATGGGCATGTTTTCACAAACGTACTAAAGATTAGCTTATAATAATAACAAGAGTTCCTAAAAAGGCCAGCGGTCGACACTTTTGCATTGTCTGATCGTATTGGGATGTTTTCACAAACCAACTGAATATTAGCTTATAAATCTCAAGGACCATCATTGAAAATGTTTTGATTATTTGTATTCAGTTTACCTGACCTTTCATGAATATAGGGGGATGTTTTCACAAAACCATGTGAACATGGGGGTAAGTTTTCATGAAAGGTTGTGTAACCCCCCAAAACCCAACCTGACGCGAAGCGACGATGGATCAAACTAAGCCCTTCTACTCTGTGCTGTAAGATGCACAAAAATAGATCACAGCTGCTAGAAATAGTCCAAATAGGCACATATTATGAGCTGAGAGAGGCAGTCATTTGTGTGAGGAGGGAATAGACAGAGACATGATGTAATTGAAAAGGACAAGATGTGTCGACGATTCATATGACCACCGGCTTACACTTACCAACTTGGAATACAAATGAAGGTTTAAGATCAATAAACTATCTATCTCTATTACTTGGACAGATTGTCAACACAGGCAGGTGGAAAATCAGGAGGACGCTTAGGACACCTCACCCCTGAAAAAGGTTGTATTCCAATTGTTGTTTTTTTTAATCTACATATTCATAAATGTCCTTGTATATTTAAGGGATTTAGCTCATGCTGCAATCATAATTATAAACCTTTAGGTCAGTCAGGAATCCCATAAAGTTTACAAGCCGATTGCTCGTCTGATTATCAAGATATTTATGATCGAAATTTGAAATTTCAGAAACCGTTTTCTCAACGTTTTTTAAACACTACAGTCTATTGGGGAAAATGAGTACCGGTATGGTAAAACCAGTCACTCAAAGATTTTTACTTTTTGAGGCACTTCATGATCATTTTGAAGCACAATTTATTTTAGGGCTTCAATCTTACACCATATCACAGATGCTGATAACACGTAGGGCCAAGCATCTCAGATTTGGCATTGTTAAAGAACAATGCCTTTAATAAATAATAAGATTTCAATCTCAATACTGTAGATAAACATGGACTACAAATATTTTGCTTAAAATAAAGTATTAATCAACACATATACACACAATTTTTTAGTTGGTTCAGATTTTCCTTCATCAAGATGATATATCATTTGTCATCAGGTACTATCATACATCATAATGAAATTATGCACTACATGATTACGTTTGTGGATAAATACTGTTCCTTTATTTCTAGAGCTGAATTTATTTTTCTAAAGATCCTAAATTATCAATATGTATGAAACTATTGTAAATTATTTCTTGCAGATTCAAGCAGCACCTGGGATTCCCCAGTATCATGTGACATATTAACAGTGTGTACATGGATGAAATTCTGATTGATGTTTTCCATTCTACAAATGAACATTGAAGGGGGGAATGAACGGGTTTGATATTCATGAGATGCCCAGTGAAGCGAGATCTTCCGAGAAAGTGATATCAATGGGACACTTTTTGATACACTTTGCTTCAGGTATGCTAGACATGCATCTAGTAATAGAGAAGGAGAAGGAGAGGGAGAGAGAGAGAGAGAGAGAGGGGGAGAGAGAGAGAGAGAGAGAGAAAGAGAGGCAGAAAGGGAGAGACAAGACAGAAAGGAGAGAACAGGAATGTACGTTGGGAGATAAGGGCATTTAATCAGAAGACTAGACTAACTTGCAGACATTACAAATACAACCAAATGCAGCAACAGCAGCACTTCATGTATTGAGTGTTGGTTACATGTATTCTAGCCTGACTATAGCAAAGTAATTTAAAATTCATTTTGGGAAGAACTATCACGAATTTCATTGCATAGGGGACCTTTGAAGGGCATGTTTAGTAGAATTTGAAGATGAATGTGTGTTATGTTGTTTGTGCAGCCATGCAATCAGTAAAGGGGGTACATCGGGGGGGTAATCTCAAAGATGCAGCATTAAAAGAAAGACACAGAATGATGCTGCATCCAGCTGCCTCTAATGTGAGTGACCTTGAGGCTTGAGCAAATCAGTGGTAAGGAATTAATAAGACTAGAAATCAGTATTCCATGAACAAGGTGAAGAGGGAGAAGAGGCCTACTTCACTGATAATGTTCTCCCTCAGTCACAGCTTAAAGGCACAAGTACAAGTTTAAGAGCACAGGGATGGAAGCTTATAGCAACAAATTTGAGTTTCATATAAAATTCTGTAATAATATATCACTATTATCCTACATGTACATGTATATACACTGTATAGAGGATATACCAGCACTGTAGTATTATTAATTCATTAAAAAAATTCTCCCCATCTACCCAGGGTAAATGAAAATCTTTTTATTTTCCATTGCAGATATGTTCAAGTGTAATCATTATTATTTGTATGAACGGTTTTGAGGCAACAAGAAAAAAGTTGGTGTGTCTTACATATTGTGCATAAGTACCAGCATGACCCTGCAATTTTAACACCATATGATATCTCATTGTTTGTTAAAAAGTACCCAGAACCCAGATGACCGTAGAGTATTTTTCCATAACTCATGGTTTAAAAAGTTGATTGCGCTTTCATATATGCATAGACTAAGATAATGGAAGTATGGATGTAACCTTGCAAAATGCTTGGCTAAAGACAAAATAGATTTTGCTCTATGAGTTTAATGTTGAAGTTGATACAAAACATAAGAATGTAATGAGAGAAAATTGAGGTACTACAAGACATCATACAATCAATAATAATAATATTGAACAGCCTTGAGTGAGATACAAGGGTATATCGCAATCGGTTTTAAAATATTTTATTGGGCGTGCCGACTCATGAGGTAAGCTCATCAACTTGTAAGATATACCTTTGTATCCCACTTAAGACCATTCAATATCATATAATTACCAATATCAATTCATTATTGATACCTCTTTTGTGCAAAACCTATAAGAATAAAATCATGATCATAATATTTTCCAGCTAACCAATCAATGCCAGATAATGTATTTGTCTTACATATACGGTTGAAGTTTACACTATAAATCTTATACAGGTTATATCAAGCTTTTGAGTACATGTCTATACAGACAGTGTCTTTGCACACTTTCAAGTGGTCTACATGTTTAGCCCATCCATGCCGCGGGCAGCAAATCCTGGGGAAGAAATGTACTGCTGACCAAAGAAAGGGTAGTTCACATTTCTGCTTTAAATCGGGCAATGCATCGTGCAGTTTATACCAATACAAAATAGCCTCTTTAAAATTTAGCAATGGTACTAAGCAATTAAACTCGGAATGTCTCTTGAAAGTTGGTTTATCATAATTGCTCATAAATGTGATGGTAGAGAAGAGGTGAATGATAACTGTATGGAAATTTCAATAATGCTGTCTTCCTAAGCTGGTACTGTTATCTCCACATATCTAAACATAATTTTGACATGCAAACATCTATTTCTATCGCCTTATAAGAGTTCAATCATCAACAATGTTTCTACCTTTCATCTTCAAGTAATTTTTCTATCAATTCTGCTATTCTATTTACATCCTAACAGTTATTTAACATGCATTCATACTCAAACTAGATGGAATGCGACTGCGCGCAGTCGAAAATGATGCCTCTGTCGTAGAGCAATTTTACAAACCAAAACAGAAGAAACTTTTCGAATTCAAGTTCAATTGTAATCCATTAACAGGTTCTCAGAATATCGTGATTACAAGCAATTTCTCATATACATACATGTATATGACTCTTTGATCTTTGACCTCATGACCCTAAAATCTACTCAGTTCATTGGCTCTGCAAGATGTCCTGAGTTAAATAGTAATCCATCTGTCAGTTCTAATGAGAATGCGTTCACAAGCTATTTTTGCATACATAATGAGCCCATGACCTTTGTCACCTTATGAACCAAGAATCTACTCAGTTCATTGGCTCTGCAAGTATCATACATGCCCTAATTTTGGCAGGAATCCATCAATCGGTTCTTGAGACAACGCGATCACCAGCTGTTTTTGCATACATAATGTGCGCTGTGGCCTTTGACCTTTGACCTTGTGACCCCAAAATCTAATCAGTTCATCGGCTCTGCAAGTAACACACATGACCTAAGTTTGGCAGCAATCCATCAATCGGTTCTTGAGATAACGCGATCACGAGCTGTTTTTGCATACATAATGAGCCCTGTGACCTTTGACCTTTGACCTCGTGACCCCAAAATCTACTCAGTTCATCAGCTCTGCAAGATACATACATGACCAAAGTTTGGCAGGAATCCATCAATCGGTTCTTCAGATAACGTGATCACAAGCTGTTTTTGCATACATAATGAGCCTTGTGACCTTTGACCTTTGACCTCGTGACCCCAAAATCTAATCAGTTCATCAGCTCTGCAAGATACATACATGACCAAAGTTTGGCAGGAATCCATCAATCGGTTCTTCAGATAACGCGATCACGAGCTGTTTTTGCATACATAATGAGCCTTGTGACCTTTGACCTTTGATCTCGTGACCCCAAAATCTAATCAGTTCATCGGCTCTGCAAGATACATACATGAACAAAGTTTGGCAGGATTCCATCAATCGGTTCTTCAGATAACGAGATCACAAGAACGGGACGTACGTACGTACAGACGTACGTACGTACGGACGGACAACCCGAAAACATAATGCCTCCGGCTACTTCGTAACGGAGGCATAAAAATGACAGTAAATGAAGGCATAAATCTTCAAGTAAATTATCCATCAATTCTGCAATTCCATTTACATCCTAACAGCAATTTAACATGCAGTCATACACACACGATGACAGCAAATAAACAAATGAACCATAGATCACCAGTCCCTGGTCTAACCCTCTAGGTACCACCATCCTTTGACATGACATCAATCAACATTGGTGAATGTAAGTCTGGTGGGTAATGGAAGCCTTGTGTGATAATAAGGAATTTGCTATTGGCATTTCCATTGCAATAGCAGTAAGCACCTATACAGAGCCCATATTTCAACAACAGTTCCAAAAGGAATGAAAATTTAAGTTTTTACCTGTATGCCTCCAGTTTGATATGCATAAATTTGCAACAGATGTCTATGTTTTAATGAATATTTTAAGATTATCATCTTTTTTGCACCATCAACCTGCCCTTGAGTACCTTTTTCAAGTCAATCACAACACACTCGACATCTCATTCATACATACTGTATACATGTATCATTATACGAAAAAATACCAATAAAAATGATTCCTTTTTAAGTGGACCAATCACACACAAACAACAAACATGGTATATTGGTGGAGACATTCAATGTCAAATTATCCCCAACGAGACAAATGCCATTGCATCTCCTATATGCCCCAGCCCAAAATTCAGTTAAGGAAATGGATGGAATTATTGTTGATATATCATGAGGAAAACAAAAAGCCTATTTCTTAAAATGTCAACTAACGACTAACATCTTTGACGGACGGACAACTAAAAAACATAATGCCTCCACCACCTTTGGTCGGCGGAGGCATAAATAAACTATAAGATACAAATTAAAATAGTTAGGATTAACATTCAAGATGAGAAAACTGATTTCACACCAAGGATTGCACAAATGTTATTCCAATTGAACTTTTTGGTTACTCAAACACTGCTCTTTAAGTGTATTTTGATTTCCTGTATCTGTTTACAGAAGAACTCTTTGAAACTAATATACAGTTTACAGGCATGGAACCCCAAACATACAAGAGAAAATATATGTTTGTAATCTTGTCTTCTTTAAAATTTGCAATATTTAGCCTCATATTTTCTTCATGTTATCATTCAGTTCAAACTTGTATTGCATTGTATTGTCAAAATGAAACGTGATTATGACAAAATCAATTAATGGCATGCTCTCTTCATTCCTTCAGTAAGACTTTACTTTACTTACAATGATTCTCCTGGAGAGGGCAGTATTTCCTCTTTTCGTGGGGCTTCATACATTCTTTTTTTTAAAAGCAGTGTTTAGGCAGTGAGACATATAATAGCCACAGAAGCTACATTGGCCAGAATAAGTTTCAAATCAGTTTGGATTTTGTTTCCATAAATCTCTTGGCAAAAAAGATATATTCATAGTGCAAGCATCACTCTACAGCTACTATTTGTTAATGAAGAAAGCATGATTCATAAAATTGCAGTTGCAAGTGAATATAGGCTATTTCTCCACAGAATTTGGTACTTGTGTGTTTTCTCATCTAATATTTCCTACATTTTTCCTACTCCATGTTCTTAATTATGATATATTTCATGATGAGTTTACGTGTACATTCTACTTACTTTTGGTACAAGCTGACAACACTGGTCTGCTCCACAGGAAGTACAAATGTATGCTGAACATCAGGAGAGTTATTCCGATAGTAGTCCAGGGCATTTCTAAATGGTCATAATTTAAAATTAAGCATTATAGTAATATTGAGATAAAGGGAGCAAAGAGTATGTTGCATTCTTAGGTGAAATTAGTTAACAATTCTTGCTTGTTGTTTTGGTGGCAGAAGTACCATTAAACTGAATAAAATTACACAAAATTTCTCAACAAAATGCAGTCAAATGTTTCCTTAGCAAGAAGCAAGAACCGGGAAGACCGTCTCTGTAAACATACATGAAATACATGTAATTACACAGCTAGCTTTATGGGTATCCCTTGAAAAACCCATTTATTAAAGGGAACCTGCAAACAAATAAATGTATCTATTGTTTCCCTTCACCTTTCTCTGTTAATTAATTTGACTGACCAACGGCTTCAATGCTATAACTTTTTCTGCAAAGGACATGCTGAGATGTGGGGAAGAGCAGAACAACACAAATAGAGTATGGCTTATAAGGTTTATACTTGTTCGTGCGATGCAATGGAATTGCTGAGAGGTAGTTTCAGGCTTTTCTTTGTCTTTCTCTGTCTAACTGAAATTTGATTTTCAATTTTGTTTGGACTCATTTTGGTAAACGGTATGTCTATTCCACTCTATCTATATATTTATATAACTCTTGGAACAATCACAGTAATATGAATAGAAACAAGAGATTTATACAAAATCCAACATTTTCAAGAATTGCACATGACTATAATTTCAAAAGAGCAATCAACATATCGATGGCGTCTACAAACACGCGACCTAGCTAATTACCTGATGAGTGTGAGTATATTGTTGGTAGGAAGACCCAAGGATTGAGATGCTAGCATGGAAACCTCCAAGATACAATGAAGACTCCGTAACCTCTTGACCAGCTCACCTGGGGTCAAGAGGTCAACTGATTGGACAAACCATTCCAGAGAATACAGGGTGGTCAACTTCTTGGCTGCAGGGGAAAATATGAAAACATTAAATACAGTATTATCTGACATCCCTCCAGTTATTCTCTCTTTTTTCATATTCATCCCTTTTCCCATGTCGTTTCCACTCTCTATACCTGTACATCTAACTCTTGAAACAAGCACAATAATATAAATAGAAACAAGAGATTTATACAATATCAGTTACTAGATTGATTTTCATTTATTTCCAAGTAATGCTAACCTGATTTAAACAAATTTATATGATCATCTTTAAATTGATATAAAGAAGATAATCAAAGTATTTTTTATTTCACCTTGTATGTTTTCTCTTCACAAGTTAAAACCAAACTGTACCATAGCATATATATTTTGTATTATTGAGCACAGGTCTACAACACTTGGTGCCACAGGGCACCAAATTTATCATATATTCATGATAGACCTACCTAGGAAGAAGTTTGTATAGTCTCTCTGAATCTTATCAATGGCTATCTCCACAAGGTGCGTCATAGGAGAATGATTTAGACTGAACATATGGGATGGGTCTTCATACAACATCCGCAGCTCTTGGGCTAATGTGGTTTGATTACTTCTGTGGACCTGATACGAAAAGGAAAAAAACAAACAAAGTTCTTTGACAATTTCATACTATCATGAATGAAATGAAAATCTGGAACATCACTATCCTTCAGAGGAGGCACAATGGCTCAATGGTAGAGCAGTGGTCTCATAACCGGGAGGTTCCAGGTTCGAAACCAAGTCAACGCGCTTGTGGTCTTTGGTAAGGCATTAATTCTCATTATCATGTCCCTTTGGAAAAGACTTTACGCCGTCAGTTCCCTGGTTGTTTACTTACAAGCATATACATGCTTTCTTAGCCGTCAACGATCATCGATCATGATCATCATCAGATTATTTGAGTGGAAGGTTTTCAACTGCTCAGATTGTATATTGCTCCTTTCCTCCCCATTCCAGTTTTACAAACCTGTGATAAAATTATCCTAGAAGAAAATTTTTGTTTCATGCATTCATATCCCTAACAATAAACAAAAGATAACATAACATAAACCCAATTTATAAAACAAAATGCAGCACAAAGCAACAACAAGAAAGAAAATGTTTCTGCTTCATCAAAAACACCTGCTTTGTTCAATTTGTGTAAAAAGGGTAAACATATTCAGCAAGAACTGCAATTTATAAAAATAAATGTTTTTTACTCTCACCATTGGCTGGATCTGTCCTCTGTTAAGTTCATTGATCACCATGTTGAAGGCTGTAGTGATATCTTCATAACACGTGGCATTATTCCTCAGGATATTCCAGAGTCGTTCAGTGAAGTCTAAATCGCTTCTATCAAACGCTGCCTTCCAGCAAAGCTGAGCATCAAAATCATCAGCGTCATCTCCAGTCTTCCTCTAAAAAAAAAAAATTAAGAAAAAAAATGGTGGTATGTTCCTGTAACGTTTATACACACACAAATTTGTGTGAAAGAATCAGAACTCAAGTCATTCTGTATAGAAGAGATGGGTACTTATACCTGAAATTGACAAAATTGATATATTCAACAACAACTTGAAATGGATCAGCATTCTAACTTATTAAAAGTAATGCTTATAAAATTATAGTCATATTATGTTCCATTGTATTTGTATGAAAATTTAAACAGCATTGATTCTGTTTATGGGCACCAACTTTGCCATGTGTAATACTTTCTATTTTGAAATCTCTTATTCTGTAATAGAATCAATATGACCAATTGTTTGTGGACAACATCATTATAAAAAGCCTTATTTCTTAGTAAAATCATCTGTTTCTTAATGATCAGGGACCCGTTTCACAAAGCCTTTTTTCAATGACAAATGACAAAAATCAGTGACAAATCTGCTGATAACCAATCAGAAGCAAGGATTTCACTAGCATATAAACAAAAACTGTCATTTGTTACTGATGACAGTTTTGTGAAATGGGGCCAAGAAGTGTTACAATTGGCCATGCCATACCAAAGGATATTTGGTGACTCATCTAAAATTCTACTCAGAATGAATCTTACCTTATAGATGGGTCCGTCTTTGATCTCATCCAAGAAGTTTGTTATAAGATCTTGGATTGAGCTTGTCTTCTCTCGTGTTATCCAGTTCACTTCTCCCGTTTCTAAGCTGTCAGCAAATGTCTATATGAAAAAGACAAGCAATCCAACATCAGTACATACAACACAGCAAGTAAATCAAGCCTGATTCCAATGACCGGGGTAATAATATATATCTGTAAAAACGCTTTGAGAGGGCCTGCGGTTCTTAAAAGCGCTATATAAGAACGAACGAACTATTATTATTATTATTACATGCAGTCGTATATATTAAATATTTTGTTCCTTGGAAGAAAATTCCACTGTTGTTAAGTTTTTCTACTGCAGCTTTAATTTGAGTGGGGATGGACGAGATAGAGCAAAGAACATAAATCATACCTTTAATAAGCATAGTTCTTTGTAGACTTCTAAAGGAGTGTTCCTCATGTCGCCTGGCACGGCACGTATCAGCTGTGAGAATACACATGTGTGGAAAGAGAAAAATCTTTATATGTGATTTGAACTAAGTAGCAATAGTTTCAATCTTAATAAAACCATCTGGTTTTACCTGTTATTTTCTGTATTGTTAGATTAAATTGTTAATTAAACACAATATCAAATGATTAGTTTCAAAACAGATAACTAAACACAGCGTTAGCTCTATAAATGATAAGATAATGATAACGACTAAAGCATTCTGTCTCCTGTACTCTTACAAACAGAGATTATCTTCCATAAAAGTAGCTATAAATTAGAAATATCTTTGAATAAAACATGTTTTAATAAACAACACTGGCTGTCATCAACCAAACCAAATATTCAAAGTTGAGGAGCATAAAACACCTTTAATAAGAAACTTTAGAGGGAGAGAGTGGGAGAAGGAGAGATTATCATTAGAGAAATACATGCATATGAAAGATGACATCATTTTCTAAACTATATAAAATATCAACCTCAGTAAAATAAGATCAAAGATGCAAGTATATTCACCACTTTACAGCTAGCATCTCGTGGGCTCTCCAGTACCTTCTTGACTTGGTTCCATGTGCACTCTACTGCTATGTAGGAGGAATCACTACTCTGAGTCTCAGCTAATGTGGTATCTGCACTAAGCTGGCTGACCACTTCAAACTGAGCAAAGCCTTGACTTGCTACGTACTGTTAATAGGGGAAATAATAGGAAAACAAATAGATAGATAGATAAATTGTATTTTATTGCATTGTTCATGAATAGCAGTTTCACAACTGAATTGCACATGAATTACGCATATTGAAAAATATAAACATTGTACAAATTACAAAACATTTAGTTAAAAATTATTAAAACGTGTCATGTTACCATAAACAATTTAAAACTAGATGGAACTTAAAATGATGCCTCCGTCATAGAGCAATTTTACAAACCAAAACAGAAGAAATTTTTCAAATTCAAGTTCAATTGTAATCCATTAACAGGTTCTCAGAATATTGTGTTTACAAGCAATTTCTCATATACATATATGACCCTTTGATCTTTGACCTCATGACCCTAAAATCTACTTAGTTCATTGGCTCTGCAAGATGTCCTGAGTTAAATAGTAATCCATCTGTCAGTTCTGAGAATGCGTTCACAAGCTATTTTTGCATACATAATGAGCCCATGACCTTTGAACTTTGACCTCAAAATCTAATCAGTTCATTGGCTCTGCAAGAGACATACATGATCTAAGTTTGGCAGGAATCCATCAATCTGTTCTAATGATAATGCAATCACAAGCTATTTTTGCATACATAATGAGCCGCATGACCTTTGACCTTGACCTCAAAATCTAATCAGTTCTTCGGCTCTGCAAGTAACATACATGACCTAAGTTTGGCAGGAATCTATCAATCGGTTCTTGAGATCAGGCGATCACAAGCTGTTTTTGCATACATAATGAGCCCTGTGACCTTTGACCTTTTACCTCGTGACCCCAAAATCTAATCAGTTCATCGGCTCTTCAAGATACATACATGACCAAAGTTTGGCAGGAATCCATCAATTGGTTCTTCAGATAACGCGATCACAAGCTGTTTTTGTATACATAATGAGCCCCGTGACCTTTGACCTTTCACCTCGTGACCCCAAAATCTAATCAGTTCATCGGCTCTTCAAGATACATACATGACCAAAGTTTGGCAGGAATCCATCAATTGGTTCTTCAGATAACGCGATCACAAGCTGTTTTTGTATACATAATGAGCCCCGTGACCTTTGACCTTTCACCTTGTGACCCCAAAATCTAATCAGTTCATTGGCTCTGCAAGATACATACATGACCAAAGTTTGGCAGGAATCCATCAATTGGTTCTTCAGATAACGCGATCACGAGAACGGGACGTACGTACGGACGGACGGACGGACAACCCGAAAACATAATGCCTCCGGCTACTTCGTAACGGAGGCATAAAAACAGTAAATGATCATAATTTCAAAAGGAAAATGTATAAACATAATTATATTGTCTAAGACAAATTATATAAAGGTTCTTTATGTTTCAATATTAAATTTGTGGGTATGGTGGGAAAATAATGAAGGATAGCAACAAGAGCAGTGGTATGAACAATTGAAAAGGAGATGAGTAACAAGAAATTATTGGTAAGAGAGATAGATGCAATATATTCAATGCTCGAGTGATGGAGATTTAATGGTATTTGAAATTACAATTACAAATCATGCCATTTCAAATATTCAATAATTCCTCTGGCACCTAGGTGGCTGAGCCATATGAATATAAACACAAATGTATTACAAGACTGTCATGAAATACATAATATGCAACAAAATTGTTTCAATAATTCTTCACTAATTCACGCTTTACTGAAGAAGTTTTTGTCATTTGCTGCATGCAAATGAGGCAACTAGCGCATATTTTTGTCTGAGTCACATGGGCTGAAAGAGAAGGACACAAATTAGGAAGAAGAGTATATATATTATACCTTTGATGCTAAGTCTTCATGAGCCTCTAGAATAACTTGCTGCAAAGTTGGAACATCTGCCTTGCTAGAAATGGGATCTGTTAAGTATACAAAGACATTATTTACAGAATAAGAAACTTGAATTCATTACCCTGCTATTGCTATGTCATAGCTTTGATTAGTAACCAAAAATACTATGTAGTCGACAAATTTTATTTAGATTCTTCCTGAAACAACTGCATTAATGATTTTAAAATTTTGAAATCTTTACATTCTTCTTGCTGATGATGCAATAATCATCCTGAAAGGAATGGTTAGGAAAATAAGGGCAAAATGCTTTGGCCACATTAAAAGAAATCAGAGTCTCTTGAAAGATTTATTGGACGGAAAAGCAGAAAGTACCAAACCAAGATGGAAACCAAGAACTAACTGGGAGAGGAACATTAAGACACTGAATGGAATGTTACTGCAAGATTGTACTAGGGTGGCAGAAACAGACAAGTGTGGAAAATGTTGCAATCAACCTTCAAGCTTTAAGAGAAGATTCCTTGATAGTTAGTTAGCATGACTAATAGATCTGATTCATTGCTGAGAAGAAAACTGGATATTTATACAAATCCATGTATGAGCATTTAATTGTAAATATGTTCATCACAAAAGTCTGTTTTCTAGAATCAAAGCAACTGTTCCTCTAAAATATATGTCATAATCTTGAAACTTACCATCAGATGTGACTGTGGTGATAATAAATGGACTGCTTTCCGACTCCTGACCTGAACCGGTATGGGCCAGTTCACAGCCGATCAAACTGGTTCTTTCTGGATCCTTCCCATCACACAGGATCCACAGTGGGAGGAGAGACTCTGGGTCTACTTGGTTGTTGGTCTGTACCATGGGACTATGCAGCATGGTGTACATGGTCAGAATGTTCCTGTTTGCAATACACATGAATCAAATGATGTAGACTTTCTCTTTAAACATACAAGCCACTGAAGTTAGAATGAGCAAACTGCATGTAGATGTTACACTCCTACTTCCAATTAGAAACAGTACACCTAAACAATGGGAATCTATGTCACATGATTTCCCTGGGTGCGTTCAGTCCTTCATAAAAAGTTGCTTTTTCATAAGAAAGATACAAATTCTGGATATGAAACCAAAACATAAATGTATGTGAACATTTTTGTTTCTTTCTGACTTAGTGAAGCTTCTTACCTGGCATCTTCAACTGGCAAGAGATGACTTGCCTTGTCCTCTCCGTTCAGTAAGCTACATGAACTGACATCCTTGATTTCTTCCTTAGATTCATCCAAATCAGACTCTAAAGATATGTCACCATTTTGATGTGAGGTGTCATTCTGTTAAAAAACAAAAGACAGAAGATTTTTTGTTGTTGAAATAATTTTGACACACAGCTGATATACTGTATACCCCTTTAATAAACCTTCTAGTGCAAATATTTTTTTTTTTTTTTTTTTTTTTTTTTTTTTTTGGGGGGGGGGGGGGGGTCGAGAACAGATCCAGAGGTTTTGAGCATGTGAAGGACGGAACCTTGCTTTATTCAAACCTGGTTGGGTCAGAGGTCACTTGATTTCCTTCACACATCCCATTATGCCATGATTGATCAATGCTCTATGAGTATGTGTGGTTACCATAAAAATCACTTACTTTCATACAGGTTTGTACATGGGTGCTCATAATATTAAGTGCTCCTAGTATTATGTAGTTCTTCTACTACTTCTTCAGCGGATAAGTGTAATGAATGGTCTCCTAGTATATTTAACATGCATGATATAGACCTAGTTACACTTAAACACTACAATTGCATTTAGAATTTTAGATACAGTATTACAAGTTTAGAGTTATAATCATTGATGTATTTGCCAAATAACTGTAGCTACATGCAGTTCATAACTTGAAGTAGTTCTCTACTGCTCTATATAGTGTAAATACATGGGAAATATCCTTCCACATCATAAAAAGAAATGAGGGTATTAAAATAGCGAACTAAATTTCTTACTTGTTTGCTGTTTATCTGCAGCAAGGCTATCCTCTTGTTATGTTTGTTAGCACAAAGAAGGTCTTTCAAGAAAGTTTCCCCAAGAGATACCGCTTTGATTAGCCATCCTTCAGCTGTTATCTCACTGTCTTCTTTAGCAGCAAGTCTGTGAAAAGTTGGATGAACAAATATTCCATATAGAGTCTATATCAGAGATGTTTATGTAAATCAAGATATTACAGGGTTTCTTGTGGATTATTTTGGGCAAGCAAATATTGTTTATTATTACAATTACAGGCAAGGGACTTGTGTATTTGTAGACTGCATATAGATCTATATATCTTTACACTTCATTACACTTTCTCATGTTTATCATCAGTAGCAACCATCATCATCATCTAATAGACTAAACCTTAAAAGCTTCTGTCTCTAATATTGTATTAGCGGTTGTTCCACTGAGCTGTGCTGAGACTACGTCTTGCTCCTGTGACCGCCTCAACTCAGTCAGAGCTAGACTGCAGTGCGTCATAACTTAGAATCGTAAGGGCGTAATTTGCCGGGAGCTCAAACTCAAAGGTTAATACATTCCTGCACTAGACTAGACACCAGAAAGAAATTAGCTCAACTTTTCACCAAATTGTGGAAAAAAATTGCCACATAAATAACCCCTGTGTAGTTCCAGGTGTAGATCCAATTTTACATTGGTCATACAATACAAAGTCAATGTGAATGTAACCGACGATACGGCTTAGCTCAGCCAAGCACCACCGGCCAGGCATACACCAGGCGGCCAGGGGAGCGGGCGGCTAGCAGGGTGGGCAAGGTCAACTCCGAGGCATAACATACAAATTGTCGTTGGCGTTTGTGAGAGCAGGACACCTTTTATTTTGCTTCTTATCATACTGTAACTATCAAATTTATATCAGTACTCACCTCTTCATGGTATCATTTAGTAACTCGATAGAATCCATCTTTATTTGCCTGTTGCAAACGAACGACGAACGGGACTCACGGTCACTCACCGAATACGTTTTCTTCAGATAGATTGATATTTTGATCTTCGCGCAATATCGGTGATATTCTAAATACTGTGTTACTTTCAGAAATCGACAGTCACGAACCTGAATCAATTGCTGTGATAACAAAAAGCTGTGCTAAGCAGGCAAGTGCGATGACCAAAAAGGATAACCAAAAAGGATAATGATAATTTAAGAATCTAAAATATTATTCAAAGTCAGCTAGGGAAGTTCTGAAAAGTACTCTGATTTCCACACCATATACACATTTATAGCCCAACTCTCTCCCTATTTGCTACCTTCCTCTCGAACTCTCTCTCTCTGCTCTACTTATGTGCTAAATAGGTTGCTTAGAAAATGATTTTCTTATTCTTACAAAATAGGTGATCAGTTTCAAAACATGAATCTGAGTCCTGTTTCATAAAACTTGTTACCAGTAACAAGTTGCAATAACTGTTATAAGCTACTGAAATCAAGACATCCGATTGACTGAGAGCAATCAAAAATTTAGCATTTATAATTGATAACAAGTTTTATGAAACAGGCTTAGTTAGATCCATGCATGTTCAGTGTCATTATTAATGGTAAAAGAAATGCCCCTATAAAGAATAGGCCTAGATACAGAATATCACACTTTATCACATTTTACCAACGTGACAGAAATCTCTGTTCATCTTTCAACATTCTCCGAGTTCCTTCCAAATTTCCTACCCAAGAAATTGGTTGATTCTTTTCAGTAGAATTAAGGTATTCCGGATTGAAGTTTGATATGTTTTTCATGGAGATGCTCGTTCCGAAACCAATTCAAAGGTATTTTTAAACATTTGAAGAAGGCTCTTGCATTGTTAACTATTCTACCTGCTCACTTCCTAGTTACTTCTGTTCTATTTTATTATGCTTATAGACATTTCATTTTTGTTACATGATATTGCAAATTGAAATGTTTAGCTTATTTTGCCTATATGTGGGCAGTGACCGAGTCGTAATGACGGCATTGTGATGGCCGCTTACATTTTAAAATCATTCTCTGACCTTTTTCCTTATTTCCCTCACTGAATTCCTTCATTCAACCATTGGTATTAGGATATTCACTTTTTCTCGAGGAAGGACAGGGATCAAAGAAAATTATGACTAACTTTATGGAGGCTCATCCCTTAAAAAAAAGAAGCTTATTATCAACTTCCTACTCCAATCTTCCTTCCCTTTTCCTCCTTTTCCTCATCCCCAACTGAGTTCACGACTGAGTCAGCAAGTCCTAAATTTATATATCAACAAAATTAATCAACAAGTAATTTAGCAGGGGCAACATTCTGCCGTGATAAAATCATAATTTACAGATAATCTTTACAACCGTTACCCAATTACTGGGAAATATATGAGGAAGTATTCTTTGGTGGGAGTTATTGGATCATTACAACTATCAAACCAAACAAATGACACAAACACAACTGAATAAGAAGTACAATGATGATTTTTGTTTTTAATTCCCACAAATGGTGGTGATCAATGATTTTAAATACGATCATTTACATTTTACACACAACATTGTTGCCAAGTCCCTGCCTGGGCATACAATATCTGTAATTTACAATATCTGTACATATTCTGAATATAAATGCATGGACCAGGCAGAACATAAAGTATACAAAAACATGATTTAAAATAAGAGTACAATGAAATATCAGTATATTTTTTGAACAAAACACATTTCCATCAATTTGTTTCTTATCCTTCTGAATCTACAGACACATATTATTTTTTTTTAAAATCATATCTGTGAATTTAAAAGAAGGCAAGAACTATAAAATTGTGATATGGTATTTTAGAGTGACATGCTTATTGTTTGTGGATGGATTCTCCAACTTAAGATCATGGACATGGATATGCTGCAGTAATAAATGTTAAGTGATATAATATCACTATACAAAGATGCAATTACTTCAATACTCTCATTTTTATCATTTACCAATGACAAGGTAAACAATTTAAGATGTTTTATTGCCATTCACTAATTTCTATAATTCATGAGGCTATAAATAGAACCATTGCATTGCCATCAAATTTGACATTGAGAGGTAGTCTGTGCTTGAAGGTTGGGTTCACAAACATGTATATACTACCAGAACTTCAAAACTTCCAAGAAACCGTGGGGTCAAATATCATTCATTTTTTTATAACATCTCTCTCATTTTACCAAGAGGAACACCACCATAATATGAGCAATACAAAATATGAACTCTTTTTTGTTTAAAGCATCAAATTCAGCTGTCAATTATAAATCTGGTACTCTTTTTAAAACAGGCAACTGCCAAGGTGAAGTGCCAACAGTAAGGGCTGAATTTCAAATTTAGAATCTGACAAAGCGTTTTGATCCTTTATACACACATTTAAAGACAGACAGAATTAAAGGATTATAGGTAGTATAAAGACATAGCATATCGGCACATTTCATGAGCCGGTATGCCAGAAATTGACAAGTAAAATATGAGAATACTTAAAGGGAGAGAGGGAGGAAAATAAGAGAGAGAGAGAGTTGATGATATTTGACTGAAACTACAAAACATAAGATTCAATATCGTTTCTAGAAATCCTCACCATTTTACACATGTTTACTAAGTTATAGCGTAGTCACAGCAGCAGGAACTTGAACTTGAACTCTTAACCAATTGACTATGGGAACCATGTTTTTCCTGTACTAACCCATTGGGTACGGGGCAATAGAGTAGTCAATGGTTTAAGAGCCTCAAGGACATTAAATCAATACTTGAATGATTTTAAAGATTTAATGCCCTTCTGGTTCTTTAAACAGCTCATTGGACAACATGTGACCATCTTGATTTCAAATAACAGTAAATCAGTGTTTATTTCCCTCCTGAATTACACAGTGAATTCTGGATATAACCTCAATTTAAATCAAATCCACATATGTCGATATCAAATGCATAAAAATACAAACAAATGACAACTAAAAAGAAATAAAGTGTTACACTTTTCATCCACCAAATTGGTTTGCATACATATCAAACCAATCTGTAGATATCTTCCACCAATATACAATCCATACTCTTCTTACAGACTCTCATTGGCTCCTTATGAATGGAGATCTAGAAGAAAAAAATCAACAGCCTTGGGTCATTTTCCCATGAAAATAATCTTCATCACCGTAACCACATGCATGGAATACGAAATGATAAACACACAAACTAAATAACTTATGTGAATAACCGATGAAGCAAAACTAGATAAACTTTTAGAAAACGTAATCAAATGCTCATTGTGCATATGCATTAGATTAAAATCATACACATGCACACACAAAACAAACTAAATGACAAAATATAAGAGCAAAGAAGTTTGGGTTTTTCTTCATAGCATCAATCAAAAGCAGATTTTTTTTCTATGCTGGAAGTATTATTTATCAGTAAAATACAAGCATTCTGTGCATCACTATAATACCATTTAACAGTTAAAACTTAAAATATGCCATATTATGAGCAGTGTGTCAGTGTGACCTGTAATACATGAGTAAAACAGTGGATTAAAAAAGAATGTCAGTCGGTCTCACTACAATGCCTCTTTGTTGTGACAATAGCTATAGCACATGCTACATCACTCTGAATCAGACCCCCCCCCCCCCGAAACATATACATTCATACAAAAGGTAATAACACAGAGCCATCAATGTACTATGTCTCATTCACATCAGGAAGACTGTTTCACAAAATATCCTTCCACTTTTCAGAATGTAAAGTCATTACATCTAGCACATTTTAATGAAAATGTATGAAACATATCTTTCACTTCTATAATAAAAGAGCTAGTAACAACAGAATATATTGGTATCTGATGTTTTGTATCATTTGCATTACTGTACCAGTCAATACATACATGTAGGTGCTCTCGCAGGGATACTTTCACCTGAATTAATAACAGAATATCAGTAAAATAATGACATATCAATCTTTTGCTGTAAAGCTGCTAAGGTGATTGAATACCACTTTCAATGCTGGGAACCACTCTTGTGACCAAATCACATCGTGAGAACATTTTGAAAGATGGTATAATGAATTAATGATCATCTGCAGTTTATGATCTTTAATGTTCAAACAAAGATAAGCATTTACCCCAAAGAGTACATTATGTTTTAGGAAAGAGAAATGAAAAAGATATCTGCACCACATTGATGTCTGCCGTCAGCACAGCCAAGTCAGACACTCGTCTGATAAGGCATCATGATTTAGACAATATCAAGTGATATCAGATGCTAGAAGCTACCTGGAGATACGGCATCTTTGAGAATGAATAGGAGTGTCTCTACCTGTACTCTCCTCATTTGACATTGGTGCGGAAGACTGATTTACCCAACTCGTAGGAACCGATCATGATGGCACAAGCTGGGGTTATCTTGAAGAGTCTGGGTAGGGTACCTAAACGAATAGAATGAAGACATAACAGAGGAACTGACATATGTCTAGTGTTTACAATGCAATTGAATGATTGTTAAATACTTAACTGCTTATCTTTAAAAACTGAACCAGAGAACAAAAGATGCGTGTTTGATGAAAATGAAAGTGTCTTATAAAAAGGGGCAAGAGGAAATATTGTAAAAGCAAAAGTATGAAATAATGAAATAATGAAGGACATACATGTATCAATTTATGTCAACAGAGAAAATACAAAAGATATTGCAATAGCAGGTATAAACACAAAGTGTGGACGCAGGAAAAAGTAACGTATCTTTTAAAACAAATTTACAATTGTTTATCTTTCACTACAATCATAGAAGATGTTTTAAACTTAAAATGTTTAATTAGGAAGAAAGAAAGAAATCCTCCCCTAAGGAAGGAGACATAATACTAGTAGAGAAGGCTCTTATTAACTGGAAGATTCTGTATTTAAAAAAAAGTCATTTGAACTTAAAGGTAAAGACCAGTATTGGAAACGCCCCAATTTCAAAAAATGAAATGGAAGCTCTTATTACCAATCATGTGAAAGAATATGTTTTGACTAATACATGATGATAACAATTTTGCCAGGAAACCGCCTACTAATTGATATATTTGGTAAATGAGTTTATCTACATGGTCTGTGAGAGATAAACGCACGTGTCGCGTATAGTCCCATATACATCTTTCTGTGTACAGTGCTTGTAACTTTACGAAGACTGGGCCATATTTCTTATCATTTTGATGATTCCAGAACCTTGCCGTACACACCAATACTTATATGCTAGATGATCAACCTTTTCTGATCGATTCCACAACGTTTCTTTCACAATGCAATCGCATGACCATAACTGGTCTTTACCTTTAAGTGAGCCTTTTTTACAGCATCCATCCTTAAATCCACCCTGATATTAAGTTTGTTTTAATGAAAGCAAAAAAATGAGAGAAACAAATTAGTGAAAGTTTAAAGCAAAATCCAATTAGAAATAGAAAAATTATGGGTTTTTGAAGTTCTTTCAAGAATGTGTGACCATCTCTTTATAAAACTAGAACATGTTTGATTTTTGCTCAAATTTTCACTGACTTGTTTCTCTCATTTTTTTGCCTCTATTAAACCCAATTTAATATCAGGGTGGACTTCCCCTTCAATAACAAAGTCCATCAGAAAGGACTTAAAAGCTGTAGGTTAGCTTCCTGATTGTGTGTGTGATTTACCTGCATATAAGCCATTCAGTCCCTTTGCAGCATATAACCTCTTCATGATGTTTAAGGTGCTATTTGACACTTCTTTTGATCCTGAAACAACAAATTAAACCGAACATATTGTGTCAACAAGAAACATAGTTCATTCAGAAGAAGAGCAGAAGAAAAGAGGTGCCATTGAAATATCTTTGTATTTAAAAGATCATCTTAAAATGGAAATTGTTAATGTCTCAGGTAGCTGCTCAAAAAAACATTTTACAATAATTGCTGTTAAAAATAATAGGCTTTACAAAGACATTGTTTACTGTTTGGATAATCTACATTGAAGTCACTAAAAATAAATAACTCATAGAAATCAAAGCTAATGGTATCATAATAAAGTCCTCCTAATTTGGAGGAAAAATTAGCTTTGTATGCTAAGAAGTCCTGAACAACAGATTTTGAAGCAAAATCCAGGTCAATACATCTATTTCAGTTTTTTTTTTACGTAGTTCAATTTTGTTTTATTGCTGTCTTGCAGTGCATGCGAGCAGTGTTTAATGACCACCTTGATTTCACGACGAAATTTTCAGGAGAAATGTATTCGCTTCTTGATTATAAATATTTGATCCACATTTGGTTCATGCCATCCATGTTCACTTACTTCTCATGTCTCCAATCTCCCCCATCTCTAGCTGCCTGTGTGTCTTTAATACATCAAAGGGCTGTGTCAGGACTCCTGCCACCTACAACAACATTCATACAGCAATCAAAGCAAATATGTCTCCAAAACATAGAAAATGAGCATGTCATATAACAAGAGCACACATAACTGGTAACATTTGAAAAGCAGAAATACATGTACAAATTGGAATAGGTCACAGGGGTCTGCCCAGGAGCTAGTGGGAACAGTATGTAGAACTCTTTCATAATATCTTTAGGTAAGGTATTAATCTAATTTTATTTGCCACTCCATACCCAGGAGAGAAATGGAGACGTGGTAGGATGAAGAAAGCCTTTTAGTTTATAGTAATTGCCATATGCACTCACGGTGACCATATAGTAGAAATAATCCCTGGCATATTATATGGCATTCAATATTTGACGTTCATGACAATGAATCATTTCATCATGGAAAAAAACTGGTAAAAAACTGAATCAATTGTCTTACACATTCCACCTGCTACTGAACACAACATGAGACCCAGTAAGCTGCATCAACTTTAGTGGTAGAGGCATTTTTTATGGCTACATTTGATCAATATAGAATCCTTAATATCTTTTCAGGGTTGTTGAATAACCTTAAGAGGATACTTGTTAGTAGAATTATAATATGAAATACTAGTTACTATACTTACTGTGCCAGCGAAAGCTCCTGAGAAGAATGCTATGGGAAATGTTGGAGTTGTAAGACCATATTCTTTACATATTCTCGCCTTCAGAGGTTCATAGTTCAGCCATAATATAACTACATATAAAGAGAAAGAGAAGGGAATGATATATATTGTATACATTATGAAGTGATTGTGTACACAGAAGTAAATTTTGTACAGTACTGTCCATTCATTATTTCTTTTTCCTCCATTTGAGTTCAGTTTTGTTCTTGAAAACAACTCTTTAATCTTCACTCTCAACGTTAAATTTGAATATATGTCATTGAAGATCACACTGTCATCTGCACTTTAAGGTAAAGGTAGTTTAACGGTACAATTAGCTATACTCCCTCCCCCTCCCCATTTAGTTTTGAAAGCCATTTCTCTTAGTATGGATTGATGTTATGTTATCACTGACAAATTCATATAATTAGATTATGTACTTGACATCATATCAAAACTCTACACAACTGGGCTTATTTCGTCTTCCAAATTTCAAATAAAAAGGTTTGTTCAACAACCATTGTCAATTTAATAGGAAGATTGCATTACATTCCTTATAACGAAGACATTGGGAACTATGACTATTTTGGTAATTTACATACAAAGAGCTAAATTACAAAAAGACCTAAATCCACCTTTGATGAAAATCAAGTTATTGATATCAGAACATTGTTCACTTTAGTACCCATCTTTCAACAAAATTTCCAAAATTTTTGGAGCAGTTATGAAAAATGCACCTTCTAATATCACTTTTCCATATACGCCTGCACAAAATCTAGTAAACAATTTATTTTTCTCCGAAATTATACAAATGGATTTAGCTCCTTTTGGAATTAAACTCTTCCCATAAAAAACAAAAATCTTCTTTGCGCACCTGAGAAAGGCACATCTCTCCAGACCATGGGGCTCCACCCCCTCCATAAAGACATGATGCCCTCTTCTGTGACAGCCGTGCGGACACACCCTATCATTTCTGCGTAGGTGAAAGGTCGGGACTGCATCTTGGTGCGTATAAGCTCAAGCGGGGCAATCACCGTGCATGCAAATACTGTGATGATGAATGAAACAAGGGAAAGGATAGTCAATGCAGTAACTGCAAATGCTAGAGGTGCGGTAATCTTTTATTCTCTCAATGGCAATGATGATGAACCAAAAAAATTCTCACAGAAAATCACAGGAAACAACACAGAATGTTTCAAGACTTAAAGGGAATTGCTATCCGCAAAATGCCTTTTGGAGAAAAATGTGTGATAACTAGGAAATAAGCAAAGAAAGATGTGAAAAATGAGCCAGTAGTCTAAACTTCATTTGCAGAAGTAATTTCTCAATTTGCATATTTAATTTGCTTATGATTATGAAATTGCTGGTTTCAAACAACATAAATCTTGCATGATGAACATTTCAGAATTACATCCTTGAAATGCATGTAATAATCAACAAGAACTCATGATTAGCTCAACCATAAAGTGTACAGCAAATAAGGTTTATCATATCATTACAGCAAAAAAAAAACGACTGCAGATTTCGTTACTTGGAGCTTTGATAGCTTGGTGATATCAGGAAGGCATTAAATATTGGAAATCTAACTATTCACAAGTCACTCAAGTACTATCTATTTTGTCAATTCACTCAAATAGAATGAGACTGAATGACTGAATAAAATATATCCCTCAATAATGAATGAAATCGTTGAGATACAATAAATCTACATCAATAACACTGTACTTATCATTGTATTAGCTACCAGTACTTGATTTAAACAACTAATATGGTATCATTAACATTATCCTCTTGGTTGCTATAACAATACAAAACACAAAAAAAACACTTATTTGCAGCATAAAAAAAAGGCAAATATCTCATAGTGACAGACTTACATCTTGCACCGCCCCCTGCCAGCATGGGTTTCCAGAATTCCCCTTTGACTCCCTGCTTGTAGTCAAGACGATACTTTAACTGGTCATAGGAGGTGTAGTAGAGGATAGTTGCAGGTAACGCCATCAAACTATGGGCAGAAAGGAAAATACTAGTAAAAATTGTTAAGTATTATATTACCTTTAAAAAAAAAACTTTTATTTGTATTTAAGTATTTATCGTTCATTCAGAAATTTGTTTTTTGCTGGTAAACTCTAACAGATCAATTTACAAAAAGAAATACTGGCAATCATAATCATAGACAGTGATACAGTAATGGTAAACTGCATTCAAAACAGATTTAGTTGGGTAAGTTACATAAAATAAGTTTTGTATGAGTAGGATGTAGACAGAGCGAGAGAGTTGAAGAGGACCAAAGGTAGGTAGGAAGAGAAGTTGGGTAGAAAAATGATGAAAAAAGATAGAAAGAGAGGATGTTAACATCAGATCGTAGATCTGATTCGTATTAAAAATGAATGGAGTTCGGCACGAACGATTGTCTAGTACGTGCACGTGCTCATATTCGAAAAATGGTGTTAAAATGTGTGTTAACAGGCATGGGATCAGCTTCAAGAACACTGTTGAAATAAAACAAAATAAATGAATTAATAAATAAATAAAAATGCAGCCTGGTATTGAGACTCATCTCCCTCAAAATATTCTCATCCATTGCTCATTGTTTGGGGAGGTCACTTCCTTCCTTTCTTCGTCAGACTGACAGTCTAGAACACTTCAAATCATGCCTCAAAACTTTCCTCAATCAGCACATGTGACAATACTGACTTAATCGGAGGAGCCTGTGAAATTGATGTATATTAGTGTTAACTAGAAGAATGAAACATGAATTTAATTTTACTCAATGTAATGATGTCAAATCAAAAACATAAATGCCAGTAGAAAATTCTACTGACATTGACTACAAGTCACACAATGTATACATAAGAGTGGTTCTACTAAATACAGTAGAGAACAGTTGAACTTACAGTGTGGGAGAGAGACCGCTCCATAACTTGAAAACTCCTTCATTTCTTGCAATCTTTACAAATGCGTCCTGTGAAAAGGAAAAGGTTAAAATTGGACAGATTTAGAAAATGATGAGTTACGTCTATGATTGGGCATCAGGCCCCCAAAGATTACACATGCTGGATTTTTGTTTAAATCAAAATAACAATTTGTCCCCCTAAAAGGTTTATCTTTGATACCCATATAAATAATCACCGATAAATACCGTCTGGTGATTTAATCATCTACATGTACTTATGAAAATCATAATCTGTTTTAAGCAAGTTGTATCATGGGGAAATCACATTACCGGTATTACATTGCATTGTCATTGTAATCAGACATTTTGGGAAGTTTGGACAGTACGATTGTTAAAGTATCATCTATTCAGCAAAACATCTTGACTTGAAGTTATCTCTTTAGGTGCATTTCGGTTATTTCTCAAGGTAGTTCTCATCCCACATGTCAATGACGCGTTTCTCTGATTTTCATTAGCCAAATCGACTTGATGTCAGGGTATATTTCTCTATTACTAAATCCGGAAACAACCGAGGGTGGGGTCTGTGGGTACCTTTGTTAAATGCCTTGTTAAAAATCACTTCATTCATCTGTTATGAATCACTGGATTTCAAAAGTCAGAATTCAAATTGCATACATTAATTGTTGCTAGGTAGAACAAACATTATGGCTCGTCCTATCTAACATCATGTAATGTATGCAGCTTAGATTCTGATTTCTGAAACACAACTATTCACAACGAGGCACTTAACACAGATTTGTGCATCAAATGTGATTACATTACGAAAATGGCCTATTACCAAAATGCCATCCTATCTTAGACATACCAATGTGCCATTAAACTTGCTAGGTGCCTTGTACCACGGAGCAGTTGTCCCTGGTTTTGTGCCATTTAGACAGTGACACATGTGGTCCATAAGACCATTACAGTAGAAAAAGCACTGACCTAAGAGAGACAAAGCAGTTCATCAACATTAGAATATGCATTTGATATTAAAGAAAGATAAGTGATCTTTACACCAATCCATCACCTTTAAAACTGGTAAACCTATTTCATGTGACGTGTAAAAACTCTTGAAACATAACAAATACATCAAAAATAATATCGCTAGTGATATTCGTTTGTCTCGCAATGTATGGTTAACAAGGGATCAAAAGAAAATTGAGAGTTATTCCTAAATTGAATTTCTGTAACCCAAACTCTACAAATTTCATTTCATATTTAGAAGAGACATTTCGTTCAGAATGGATATCATGTGAGGCAAGTGAATGATTATTTGTTATCACAAGCAAACAAAATCAAACCCAAAAAAGGGCCCCAAATGACAAGCTCTATATCAGGAAAGTTCAGAGATCTATGATAAACAAAAGAAAGTCAAAAGATATACATGTATCATGAATTTCATCCTTTCATTAAATTGTTAAAAAAGTAAGATTCTAATGTACCACACTAATAGCTTTACACAAGCTATAAAGTATATTTCTTAATACTTAATGAGAAGTAATTTGTAATGTTTTTGTTTCTCTTTTTTACTTTACAAACTAAGGCACAAACTACTTTAATAGTTTGTATTAAAGGTGCAGAGATGAAATGAAAGTTTAGTAACTTACCACTCTTCATAGGTTTTGCCTGAGCTTGTAGTCTTATCTTGACTACATCAAGTGGGGTCACTGTGAGAGATGAAGAATTATTCAAATGTTACGCACTTATCAAGCAAGTGAGCTACCCCTCAAAGCATAGGCATCAAAATGAACTTTGCCAGAAGGTTTAATAATTTTTTTTAAAGTTACAATTCTAGTGACTCTTTCATTTCATATGACAGTGAATGATTGTTAGTGCATATTCCTGAGATGTCTTAGTCCTTTATGCACACTTGCAGAGATCTCATCCCCTGCAATTTACTCTTCATTCAGTATATTTGAACCTGCAATTTTATAATGTAGTAATGCAAAAGAAGCTTAACATTATAGGGATGGGAACAAGATTGTGATGCATTGACGCCGATGATTTATGATTAAATCAATTTGATATGTTCTTTATGATATACATACTCTTCTGGGGTCTTTTTTAAATTTTCAAATGTGATTGTAATTGTTTGTGGATTATTCACTTTTAACTGGAAGAAGAAAGATAAATATCAGTCAATTCTCTAAGGGAACTACATGTAGGTGGTTCCTGTAACAAACCTAGCGGAATGAGAGCATGTATTAAGAAGACCTATAATGGACCGTGGGTTTTTTTCTCCTAGTTTTACCCTTTCTCACTCTGGTGTGTTCCTGATCTTGAAACCCTTGTCTAATTCTCACCAGGCTATAGAGAGATCCACACAATCTGGCATATTTGCCAATTTGCAGTAATATTTCAAAACAACAATAGAAATGCAAACTGAATTCTCAAAATATCATAATTATGTAATTAGTAATTACTAATGCCTGACCTTAATCGATCATAAAGCAACTTGTTGATAATCTGTGAATAGAAGCATTTTGGGGGGTAATATGCTAGTTAGAAAGTATACTGTCCCATAAAGGAAAATCTTACTTGTGAGAGCAGTGATGAGAGCACCACTGCCAGAGGCAACCATTTGATGCCATGGTTTCAGGGAATTAGGGTCGAGTACCGGCCTCTTTCCCTCTTTCTTCTGGCCATCTTGTCCCGACATCATCAATGCGTGCTGCTATCTAGCACACCACTGAAGCTGGTCTATAGCAAAGACAAGACAGGTGTCCATGCACAAAGATCTCCCGAGGCTGTTTTAAAGACAAATTGAAAATTCAAATTTGATTCAATTTTGGTTTTATTATAAAAAAAAGAACATGGCAAAAGTCCGCAGACTTATATTGTCATATTTACAGTAAAATATAAGAAAACATGAAATGGGGTTGTAAATTATACATGCTTTCTTATGAGATCTTATGAATGTATGCATTCCTTTGCCAAATTAACACTAGCACATTTTTTGGAATATAATATATTAGACCTGCTCAATAGTAAAGTGCATGTGTGTGTTTGAAATTGATATACATGTGTAATGCTGGTTGAAAAGTATATAACTGTGGAGAATTATACATACATACATGTATAAGCGGCACTCAACTGGAAGAAGTAATTTATATGACTTTATACAAAACAATGTGATGCACCAACAAACAAAACAGACAGTTGCTTGAAATCAAACTTTGTGTTTATGAAGCGTCATTATTTAATTCTAGCTATCACCAATGCTCCCAAAATGACTGGATGTAGCCTGAACAAACCTTTGTTCTATAAAATTGTCCTCAGGAGAGAATATGTGAGAAAGAGAAATGATTTCCAACAAAATTTAGCAATATGGGCAGTGCAATTTAAATTTCAAGGGATGGATTAGAGTTTTTATCGCCCAAGAGGGCTATCTTGATGTTCTAAAGTGCAAAAATTTGAGAGCTTCTCGGTGCTCCGCCTCTTGGACCCCATCCGTTAAGATAGAAGTAGTTCCCAAGACAATCATCTGTTACAAGTATAAAATTGTCCTTAGGTAAGAGTGTGTTTCAAGATAGTTATCTTGAAGGTTCTGAATTGCTAAATTTCAAGAGCATCTGGGGCTCTGTCCCTGGACCATGCACACACAGAAAAGCTCACATTTTATGCCCTGTTGGCTTTGATCCCCCCCCCCCCTTGGAAAATCCTGGATCTGCCACTGAATTAGGACTTTAAGTGTCAGTTTTGTTCGATTGCTTCACTCACTTGCAAAATTTTGAAGTTTTAAAGTTGATAATCTGGTAATGTGTCGATTCAACATGGCGAAGATAAGTTCAAATGCGCGATATGTGCTGCACATGCGTATTTCCTCATTGCCATGTTGAATCAACAATATATAACATGGGATGAATTGGGTTAGGACGAGGAATCACCCTTTTTCCCATCAAACTTCAAAGACTTCTTCAAATTATAATTTCAAGTGGTTGAACGGATGCCCAGAGGATTCGAAAAACATTGTAAGTCAAATTATAATTACTTTACTACTTCTTTACTTTTCGATAAAATGTGACCCATTCCGCTGTTTGAAACATTTCCTATGCAGGCTCTGGAGTTAACTAGAGTAGTACTAGGTTCAGCAAATAATTAGGAACAGGAGACCTGCGATTGACGCTCGCACACACTCCAGCAATGATATAGAGTCAATGCTAATGTGTATTGACCTCTAGCACTGCACTAAGTGTAATAGGCCCTCACGAATAGTCCATACACACATAGAGTAATCCACAAATGCACGCAATAAAGACAATGTGGCTGATCAGCAAGTTTGACAGTAGACTCACGATTTGAATTTTAAAATTATTCTTTCTAACATTGGTAAGTTTTAAAAAATTGTATTTTACTGCTATTTACTTAGAGTCTAGGTAAACTAACGTTACAGGGTTGAGTGAAATCAGTTGAGTATTGTACTGTGATGTTTGAAATGTTGATAATCTATAGCACAGCTTTTAATACACAGCCAGGATAGTAATGCAGCTATGTGTACTCGCACACGTGAATTAGAATCGCACCGAATGCGCGACGGGGAAAAACATACGCAAATACGCACGGTGACTCAGGCTTCACGACCGTTCACCAGGCCAGGCGCAAGCGGCCAGCTAGGCCTAGGGCCCAGGCGCGGCGCGGCTCAGTCAGGCGTCATCTCTAACATTAATAATTATTAACGAAAGCAAACCACCACCAGCTCAGAAATGAACAATAATTACTCAAATATGGGATCAAGTGAACTTCAAAATAATAATCATAAGTCATTCGTTATTACCGAGTTTTATTCTGGGCATCAGATCACAAAAATTCGCATTCAGTTCAGAATATTTTGTACAGTGTCAGTAGTCTCTACGGGGATTACGCAACATGTTATCGCTCCAATAAGGCTTTGTCGTAGAGGGCCTGAACAACATTTATTTCAATGCTGTCGTCTGCTACGCAGCTGCATGATTGACTTCCTTCCTTCAGTTCCTTCCTTCTTTTTTTTTTCTCCTCCCTCCCTTCTTCTTTGTTTCCTTCTTCCCTTCTCCTAGTAATCATTCATCATAACTTATCCTTGGATCTGCATGCCTATGATATTAGAAAGAAGAGTAATTGCTTGGAAGAACATGTCCTACTTGTAGCTACTTGCTCCCTCCATATAGAAAACTTCCCCAATCGGTGCCTGTTGGTCCCCCATGATCCTCTTTTTCTTATGTTAGTTGAGAGCTGAGTTAATGAGATAGCCACCTGTCAGTGACCTCGCTGTGTGGTCTTATCCCTTCTGGCCCAGTAGTATTGACGGTCTGTAAAGGGAAAAAGTATTATTCAAAATTAGGAAAGATAGAGTATAGAGGGAATGGGGGGTGGGGGTGAAAGAGAGGGAGAGGGAGAGAGAGAGATTTTCGGTGCATGTAGGCTTATAAATACGTCTATAGCTGTGGAAATCTATGCTTTCTTAAAATATTTATAGATTGTTTAAACGATGAAGAAGAAAAATTAAGGAAAAAAGTAGAGGAAGAATGAGGAATAGAATAAGGAAGGAAAATAAGAGGAAGCAAGAGGAAGATATTTAAGATGATGATGATGATGTTGAAGATGATGGAGGAGATCGAAGAACTCGGACTGACACGCCAAGAGAAGGAACCGGGAGACAGCTATATAGGAGGAGCGGGAAAGGGAGGGAGAATTAGGAGGAGGAGAAGGAGGAGGGATGCTGGGTCAGCAGTTGAGTTGCTTGCACATCCCAAGTTTGAGCCCAAAACAGTGTTTTGTGATTTTTGACTGGCTTGGTGTGCAAAAATAAATATGAAATGTATGAATAAATCAGTAAATAGGAATAAATAATAATAATTATTATTTAAAACTGAGTATATTTAGAGCCTCGCTATTTTTTTTTTCACCTGATGAAAGTGTCAAGGATACCGTACCTCGAGCTGATAGGCTAGCTAGCTAGCTAGATAGTGCTCCCACGGCCACCGGCCACCAAGTACTGCAAGCGCAGCCACCCCGCCCCGGCTGGCGTGATACACGAGTACGAGTACGCTCCCGCATCGTGCACCCGGGTACTGGAGCTGAAGTACATCACAGTAACTTTGATATCAAAGTAAATATACTAGAACTCTATAACTATGGCAAGTTAAGCACCGAAGACTAGACTATGTATTAAGGAATCTCGATTGTGTGTGAGAGGGGACTAGAGAGTGAACACTGGACATTTATTTAAATTTATTTTAAATTAAAATTAAAATTAAATTTACTTAGGTTAGGCAAATTCATGCAAAAAAATATATTCAAAAAACTGACTTGAAAACACATCATACAATTAGTCTGAACCGAGTCAGGAGCAAATTTGAAGAAATTATATTTTTAAATGTTGTAAAACCAAAGATATAAGAAGAAAACTGACCAAGTATCTGTACTAAAAATCGTACATGTAAAATTGGTCGTATACATTCGACAGCTGAAAATGACGCGCACGGTTGCATTACGTGCGTTCTCGAATCCAAAATCATACCTCACACACACACTCTCGCCATACCGCGAATGGTCCGTCGTGGGGAGCTAGCCGGCTGAGAGTTTGCAGCGATACCAACGCAGCCGCGGAGCTCCGCAGAGCGCCATTTTAGCGGGACTCGGAAAGGTTCGCGGTGGGTAGGCAGCGGCCTAGCTTTTTGCCCAAACAACGCTAGATCGGCTGCTGGCAAAATGAAAATAACTACGATCGAGAACATCGTCGGTTTCTTAACTTTTCAGTGAGATAATTCTGAATTCTAATTGAGACTATATAATAAATTAAATCGACAAAGAAACCTCAGTAGAACTCTTATAACTATACAAAAGCTTGTTTATTTCTTCATTTGACATTTTGTTTTCGACCATTTTTTCGTGCGCGAGTCAATGGAAACTATGTATTACCAAACTTTCAACACGCAAGGAACGGGGAACACTCGCGGACCTCGTAACAAATTCGTTGCAAAAAAAAATTTCAAGGGTGATTTTGAAGCAGTGTAGAATATTGGCGCTGCAATGCGCAGAAATATACTTGAAAGAAACTTAATAAATCATACCTTAATTTTCAGAAAATCGTATTTGTATTAGTGTACCTAGATGTGACTTGTTTATAACTCAGATTTTATGAAGATTTGTCGGGAAAAAATGTCATTTTTTTCCGTTTGGTGGTCATTTCTAGGCTAATATTTCAAAAGTTGCATCAGTAATGGGCCCGATGTTTCTCTTATCGTACTCGCATGTTATTTCTACATAGATTAAACATAGGATGGTTAAGGGTAAGACCAGATAACATTATAAAAAAGATATATCCTTCCACTCTCCCATATCCAAGTTTTGGGCTGATTATTGCCGACCCACCGCAGCAAGGCCATTCAGATTTTCGTACGAGCGCGAAGCGCCCTCTAGTGCCCCATGAATGTGCCTACTTAGGTTAGGCCTTGCCCTTGGCTTGATCTAGTTCACTTTTCAGTATGACGATGTTTATGCAAATGTCCAAACTTACTAGGGTAATATTTCTGACGTTCATTGTTTATCTTAAAGTTGATCTGTCAAACTCATCAAAAGATGTAGAACTAGATCTGATGTGATGTTAATTCCCGTTAATTTGATCATGTTAATTTGGTCACGGTGTGTGTTTTTTTTTTATAGACTCGACTCGTGTCATAATCTAGGACTGAGTGACATAAGTAAGTTGTGTTTAATATTAGAGGAGCAAAGAATTTGCCATTAAATTGACACCGAAATAATATCATAGCCAATTTACCTGCTCTTCTTCCAGTATTGCCAGTAATCAGTATTGACCCAAAATAACTTTGATTTTGAACATTAACTAGTCTAGACTGGCTTACATCGAAAGGGTGCGTTGCGGTGTGGTGAGTTTAACGCACCCATTAAGAACAGATCCCCTCCCCTTTTCATAAGTGCCCCTTCTCTGGTAAATGACCCTTTTCAGGTTTCGAGGCGTTAGTCCTTTTCACTTCAGATAAGTACCTCCTTCACCTCCGATAAATACCCCTTTAAAATCTGATCGGTGCCCATTTCCGCCTGATCTGCAAGACTACGTAAAAAGTAGTTCAATTTTGATTATTTCAATTTATAAAACAACATTTCTATTCCTTAAACAATTTTAAACAACTGATGTGAAAGACTAGTCGACACACCCTTTCAGGATAAAAATGCACCCTTTCGAGAACCCCCGCTTTTCCCGAAAGAGTGTGTTAAGACAGCCTTTCTCGAATGGGTGACAGTGCGTTGAACTCATCACACCGCGTCGCACCGCACCCTTTCAATGTAAGCCAACTAGACTAGACTATCTCCTAAAAGATAATTTCTTACCTATTTTTAGGGTACGGTTGCTATTTTGCGGCAATTCAGATGCCTGAAAGATAGGTCCCGGATGTTTAAAGCTAGGGCCTGCTGCCAATATTGTGCTCAATATTGACAGCAATTTGTGTATACAAAGTCAGTGGAGAAACCAGAAAACTTTGCGAAATATGCATTTTAATTGCATGGTAAAATTACCTTGTATACATGTAGACTACCGGTAGTTAATAATTCATTATAGATCATGATTCATTTGTTTAAGATCATTCTCATTCATTTGTTTGTCCCATAGAGGGAGCTTTTATGATGATACAAGATAAGCCCTGACCAGATAGTCATCATGTCGTCATCAAGGAAAAAACACATTCTGCCGGAGATGAAAAAGATTCTGGAGCAGAGAAAAGCTGAACTTGAATTCAATGAAAGAGAAATAATACAGCATGTTAGATATATTTCTGAAGAGGTAAGATTACAATATGCACCCTAAAATCTTGTTTGAAACTTTTACCTGACAGCACTTTCTTTAAATCAAATTCAGAACATCATTTGCAGTGATTTGCCTATGCTCCTGAAATTCTTTTGGCAGAATTATCAGTTATAAGGTAATGAAATATTCATTGACCTCCAAATATAAATGGAGAGTAAAAAGCAATCAGTTTTTGTAGGGTTCCAAGATATTGTTGAATTCATGAATAATTTCACTGGGTACAAGACGAGGAATACACATGTACCAATCATAGGATGAACCTTTAAACAGCTTTTCACATGCATTTGATTGGGATACAAAGTCGATGCTCGTGTTACCATGGCATTCAATTTCTTAATGCTCCAAAATTGTCACTTTTCTCTCCTTGGCATAGACAATGGGGCAGCTGAAGGAACTGCTGAAGGAGACGGACAAGAAGAAGTTCCTCAAGGCTTTTCCTACTGTCAGTGTCAAGATGGATAAGAGTCTTACGGCTCTCATGATGATCAAAGCATCTCTGCCAAATTTTGAATCAGGTATAGAAAGAGGATATGCCTTTTTAAGATGTTCATTCTTTCTTTGTTTAATCATGAACCAGCAACTATTTTGAGAAATTACTTGAAGCATACTGCATCATTACTGGTTCAGATTAGAAGTCAAAATTACTACAATATCTTTGAAATTCCCTTTAAAGTTCTGTATTAACAGACGCTTGACAAATATGAGACTGTAGTTGCCAAATATTCGTGTCAAAAGTGAACATTTGAGATTCTTTTCCAAAATCTACGAAGGTGAATCAAAACTAGATTCAGGAGGGACATTTCAGTCAACAAAAACTTGATCTGAAGAAAATATTGAAGTACTTTCCACTTGATAAAAATCATAACTTTGACTTTCCCTTCATTATGTACTGTCCTTGCTACCCCACGCCATTTAATAAAAAGTCATACCTTGGGTAACTTGTGCTGTTTTTGTTGGAATGACTTTATTAGATGAGAGTTCTACAGATTGTGCGTCTGATGAAGAGACAGCTGAGGCCTGTGATACGCCCACTGTGGAAGACAGGACTGATGATTCTACCACAGAGGTTGAGCAGTCTCCAGCTTCGGCTCCGGCTCCCCTCGTCACTCCAGGCACGGAGAATGAAGCCTGTGGTTCAAGCACTAATAACCATGTGAGTAATAAAAGTAATGATAATAATAGTAGAGTCTTGTATAGAACTCTTGTCTGGTACATTCCCACTCCTGGCTCTCAATTACTGCGTTAGCACGGCTGCCATAAGAGGTACTACCGTATTTGCCGGCGATAAGGCCGCAGTGCCGTATAGGCCGCACCCCCAACTTTGACATTTCGTAGAGGGAAAAAAAAAAAAAGAGAGAAGAAAAAAAACGGACCAAACAAAATGATCGTAATTTTCTTGTAGAACACTCTTTTTGTTTACAAACTGATACCAAATTCATCAATATTCTTATAAATTTACAAGAAGTTAACCTCAAAAATGATCGTAATTTAGCAGATCTTCATCGACTTTTAAGCTAGTACTGTATCGCACGCAGAATTGGTATCCTATAATGCCCCTACCTCGATGTGCGGTGTAATTCGGAATAGCGTTTTTTCGACCTGCGCAGTTGCGTTGCGCGGCAGCTAGCTCCGTAAGTAACGGCCTGTCCCTTTGTTTACTTTTTGGCGATGCAATGGTACGGACTTGGATCTAGATCTATCGGCAGATTTTATTAGAAAAAAAGGTTTTTTCGTCTTCATGTCAACTTTGAAACATAAAATTGTCAGTAAGTTGTGTGGAGTTATTCTAGAATTGTCCTGTACCGTTGTCTAGTCATGCTACCGTTCATATAGGCCCATACGTGTAAATGGACGTGATGTTTTGACCGCTGAATTTTGTTGTTGTCACGTAAAGGCCGCACCCCGACTTTTGGATATTTTTTCTTCCAAAAACACTGCGGCCTTATCGCCGGCAAATACGGTATGTCCCATTTGCAGGCCAAAATAATGAAAAAGATAGATAATACTAATTTAGAACTTCTCTAAAAAAAGGGGGCTTGAAAATGTCTTTAAGTGGGAAAATAACGACTTAGTTGTTGAATCGACTTTTCAGACCATTGTACCGAATGGCCATTACAAGAATTGAGTAATAATGTAGACAAATGCTCATGTACCTGTTACAGCTCATTGTATGTATTAGGCCTGAGTCAAACTGTTTAACCGACGGTTATCCGACCGCATTCATCAAAACCGTTTAGCATTTCTCGCTCCGTTTAACCGTTATTCGCATACATATTTTGGAATGTGCTAATAGCCGATGATAAAGATAATCAAAGAAACCGCAGTGTAATGTTACACCCTGGCCGCTGCGCACCAGCTTTCTGGCAGCAGTAATCTCCATGAATGAATTTGTAAACAATAAAACAACCATGCCCCCTTCTCTCTTTTCTCACCCTCTTTATTCCCTTCTCTCTGCAATGTGTTCATTGCTCATGTACCTTTTCTTATTACTGCACTCTCAGACAAGCAAAGTTCTAAATGTTTACACATTCGATGGTCAGTTCCTCTCACATCCCTTCTCCCAGAGTCTCTCTCTCTCTCTCTCAATATTAATATCCATCCCTTGCCGACTCGCCCCCCTAAAATAATGTTCATATATAAATAAAATACAAAAATAATGATAACAATAATAATTGAAGTTTTAGAAATATCAATCAACAAAGTCTTGGACATTGTGAGTAATCTAAGTTTTTGATCATTTTTCAATTCAACCGATTAACACAGCTACCCTTTCTATCTAGTATCACTTCTCTTACTCCTTCACTCTCTCGTGTCCCTGCCTGGTCCATGCATGCACACACACACACACACACAAACCTCCGGCGCCCAAATACACTGTACATCAGTTCGGGAAATGTACGATTTCTGCAACGTTGAAGAAATCTGCAATGCGCGCATGCCCGATTTCTACAACGTTGAAGATTCCCGACACCATTGAGTGTCGGAAATCTTCAACGTACAAGTGCATTGCTGTCAACGCAAACGTACATTAATCAACGCAACATTTGGGTGCAATCATCTGAAAGAGTAAGTACTTTTAACGTTTTTTACCCTGTAATTTAAAAATCCTACCTGCAGTTTTTGAAAATATATGATTATGAATTCATCTTGACACACCAACTCGGCAAATTGTAGCCTCTGAGGCGAGAAAATGTAACTTTTTGAGCTATGACAGGCCTCCTCCAATCTTGAGTTCAAATGAATCACCGCAGAACTGAAAGTTGTTACCCATAGTTGCACAAAATATGCAAATCAGTTAGGGATAGTCTCAGAAATGCTTCGCTCTTATATTTGTGGATGAATACGAGTATATTTCATAACGTATTTCCATTTTTGAATAGTTATTTTGCAAATTGAAAGTCTTAGACAAAAAAAATACTTTCTAAAGAATCTGATTATGAGGATGGATCACTTTTTTGCCTAATTTGCGTAATTTTATTGAAAGAGATTGTTTTCTTTGGTAGTGTAATGCGCAAGTTCAACCGATCTTGGAAATGTTAGGGGGGCACGTGCCCCCCCCCCTGTGGCTACGTGCCTGGTAATGCGGTGTGCGTGTGAATGCCTAATAATAGTATAATGATAATAATAATAATAAATGTCCTTTTATCAACCCGTTTCATAACAAATTTCTTTTTTGCAAACAAAGTCTTCGACAAAAAATACTATCTCAAGTTCTATCTGAAGAATATGATTATGAGGATGGATCACTTTTTCGCCTTATTTGCGTAATTTTATTAAAAGAGATTGAAATTATGGCAATTGTTTTCTTGGTAGTGTAATGCGGTGTGCATGTGTATGCCTAATAATAGCAATAATAATAATAATAATGATAATGATAACAATAATATTAATAATAATGATAATAGTAATAATAATACAAATATTAATACAACAAAACCGAAAAAATTATGATATTAATAACCACCTCACAATCGCCCCTCCCCCCCCTTTTTTTTCCAGCCTACTAAAATGGACGAGGAGTATTTCCTAGCTCTAGAGAGGGAGGTGAATGAGGAACGAAGGAAAAGGGAGAAAGGTGGACAGAAAACTGTAGTGAGTCACAAGAAGGAGTCGGGGGCCAGGAGGAGCTGCTATAGCAGGCGGGCACGGACATTATTGAAAAACGTGAGAACAGTATAGTAACTATATCCCTGACAAAGAATATATCTTCAACCTCTGATCTAAAAAAAATGCAAATAACCTATAGGACCAATGTGAGTGTCATTAAACATATTATTGCATTATATATCTCTATTTTTTTTAAACAAGAAAGACGTAATACCTGCCCCCCCCCCCCCCCTTCACTGTCGATCCCCTTTTTCTATCTCTCTCTCCCTCTTTTTGCATTAATGCAGGCCAAAGAGATAGCAGTAGAAACAAGATGCTCTGTGAACTTGGCAATTCGACCAACATGGCTGAAGGGAAAAAGCTGGTGCTTTTCGACACCAGATGCGGCTACCCCCAGATCAAGAGATCAGAATAACCATGAGACGGGGAGGGACATTGCTGCGGCATCTGTAACGGCAACGCCCAGGAAACGTCATGCCACTGTAGACGTTGATGGGCCCAGTACTGGCAAGCTCAACCAGGATGCTTGTTGTGTCTGTAACCGCCCAGAGGACATTGACCTGTGGATCGGGTGCAGCTTCACAAAGCGATCCAAATCTGCTTGCCAGTACTTGGTCCACCAGAAATGCATTGGCCTGGCGTACATGTCTGAAAAGGAGCTGGAGGCCGTTCCATTCTACTGCCCTCATCACATCAAAGACATTTGAACATTATTTTGAAACGTTTGAATAATTCTAACTCCATTTCTTTGTCTCTGGTCAACTTTCGTCATCATTGTTATGTATATTTTATCCCTGTACTTTTTTCACTGTATTTGTTATCGTTTATGCAAACTTACTTTGTTTTTACTTTGTACATTGAAATGGAAATAAATATATCAAATATCAAATAACTGGCAACGAAAGTTGATTTAAGAAAATAAAATAAAAATACCTTAAAATTCTTCCAATACATCTACTTCGTCATTCGTGTTTGCTTGCTTCTTGACATCTTCCTTGTACTGTTTATATTTTTCTTGTGATGTTAACAAGACATTTACGAGGTCTTTGTGAAGGGGGCAGTTCTCCAGGGACCTCAAAGGGATTGAGTCGTACGGGTTGTTTAGCATACCAGACTCTCTGATATGTCTTCTAATGGCCTGGACCTCCAACTCATGGTTGAAGATCGAGCTTCCTTCGCTGCCAGGATCTTCACCCCTGCTCTTTGGAAGACAGCTTTCCTGTTGACTGCAAGGGGTTTAGAGCAGCGGCTGGAAGCTACCCAACTCTTTAAAGTTGGGATCCCTGGAGAAAGATTGGACTTTAGTGTTCTGTTTTCGGCCTCCGTGATGAAATCACCACCCTCTCCACGGAACGGATCTCCACTGCGAGAGAACGACTCATTAGCTGTAATGTATTTCTTCAGCTCTTCTGGAGCTTCTACACGTTTCGTCATGTCGCTTAAAGGGATCCGGTAACTTTGTCTCAGATTCGGAAATAAAATTCTGGATTTAGCTCATGATGCGATTATAATTATAAACCTTTAGGTCAGTCAGGAACCCCATGACTTTTACAAGCCGATCGCCTGTCTGATTATCAAGATATTTATGATTAGAATTTCAAATTTTGAAAACCGTTCGCCGAACGTTTTTCATAACACTACAGTCTATTGGGGAAAACGAGTATGGTAAAACCGGTCACTCAATGATTTTTACTTTTTTGAGGCACTTTTTGATCATTTTGAAGCGCAAATTTTTTTGGGCTTCAATATAACACCATATCACAGACACTGATAACACATAGGGCCGTGTATCTCAGATTTAACATTGTTAAACGATCCCTTTAACAAAATCTTCTGATAAAAATAATGATTGTTACAATAGAAGAGTGGTGCAACTGTCCGCCTCCCAGCAACAATGGCTTCTGAATTGTTGCACCTTACTCCACTGCGATGACAGTGTACTCCAGTGAAATACTGAAAAATTATATCATACAGTAAATTATCATTAGGGTTAATTACCCTTTCCTTCCATGATAGCATGCCTGTTAATGATGGAGTTGTGCCTTCCTCGATGCATTTAGAAACATATACATACATCAGTTCCCTCGCAAATGCGTCGTATGTAATTCTGAAGACCTGCCACGACACGTGGTGATTTGTGGCTCCACTGACGAAATCTTTGGCTCGTTGGGACTTAAAACCCAGAACACCTGACACATAGTCTAGAAATATCGGCTTACAAAGCCGAAATAATGTCCGGATGGAATTAATTTCGACATGGCCTGCTCCTAAAGCTAGAAGTACGGAGTCAAAAAGTTGTCGGTGTGCTACGTTAGTCATATCGGGGTGGACAGAAGAGATGTGGAAATCAAACAATTTTTTTTTTGCAAGTCAACCTCCTCCCCACAAACACTACAAATCACAATATCGTTTATCAAAGAGTCTGCTATTCTGTACGGCACCCCATCAAAACCTATCCTGATCCATTTCCTTTCATTCGGTACATTTCCCTGCCTTAGTAACTTTTTAGCACATGTTTGATGGTTTGTTGTGAGTTTGGATTAACCCCAATAATTTCGCCCATGGCAACTTTTGCCGGTTGCGGGGGGTGGTTGACGTCAACAAACTTATACAATTTTGACCGATCACTAATATTGTTTGGATTGTGATTACAGTGAGTACACAGATTGTAGTTTTTTCCATACACTTTGGAACAATTGACACACACGTTCAAGACTCCTTCGTTTGCGACACAATATTGGAAATGATCTTTAACTTCTCCTGTGATGTTGTCAACTTTGATTTCTTGTTTGACTTTTCCAGGGCCTCACTTTGCTGTCGACATCTATAAGGTCGGAAGACGGACGCATTCAGAGATTCCTCCAGTTCTGTTACCTTTTTGTTTATTTCTGTCATGTTCATTTCCCCTGACCAGTTGGAAGGTTTTAGATTTTCATTTGTCTGCGTATTTGATGCTTGATTTCTTTGTATGAAGACAACGTTAGTCACTGTATTTACCGGTGTTGTTCCACTTTCCCTCACACGTCCCGTTTTCCCAACCCTTTGCGAGTTGTCGGCAAATACCTCGACGTCCCCAGGTGAGAAACATTTATTGGGCTGCTTTGAACAGTTGTCAAGTACCTTTTTATGCCTCCGTTACGAAGTAGCCGGAGGCATTATGTTTTCGGGTTGTCCGTCCGTCCGTACGTACGTCTGTACGTCTGTACGTACGTCTGTACGTACGTCCCGTTCTTGTGATCGCGTTATCTGAAGAACCGATTGATCGATTCCTGCCAAACTTTGGTCATGTATGTATCTTGCAGAGCCAATGAACTGATTAGATTTTGGGGTCACGAGGTTAAAGGTCAAAGGTCACATGGCTCATTATGTATGCAAAAACAGCTTGTGATCGCGTTATTTCAAGAACCGATTGATGGATTGCTGCCAAACTTACGTCATGTATGTTACTTGCAGAGCCAATGAACTGATTAGATTTTGGGGTCACGAGGTCAAAGGTCAAAGGCCACAGCGCACATTATGTATGCAAAAACAGCTTGTGATCGCGTTATTTCAAGAACCGATTGATGGATTGCTGCCAAACTTACGTCATGTATGTTACTTGCAGAGCCAATGAACTGATTAGATTTTGGGGTCACGAGGTCAAAGGTCAAAGGCCACAGCGCACATTATGTATGCAAAAACAGCTTGTGATCGCGTTATCTCAAGAACCGATTGATGGATTTCCGCCAAACTTAGGTCATGTATGTTACTTGCAGAGCCAATGAACTGATTAGATTTTGGGGTCACGAGGTCAAAGGTCAAAGGCCACAGCGCACATTATGTATGCAAAAACAGCTTGTGATCGCGTTATCTCAAGAACTGATTGATGGATTTCCGCCAAACTTAGGTCATGTATGTTACTTGCAGAGCCGATGAACTGATTAGATTTAGAGGTCATGAGGTCAAAGGTCAAAGGCCACAGCGCAAATTATGTATGCAAAAACAGCTCGTGATCGCGTTATCTCAAGAACCGATTCATGGATTCCTGCCAAAATTAGGTCATGTATGTTACTTGCAGAGCCAATGAACTGAGTAGATTCTTGGTTCATAAGGTCAAAGGTCATGGGCTCATTATGTATGCAAAAATAGCTTGTGAACGCATTCTCATTAGAACTGACAGATGGACTACTATTTAACTCAGGACATCTTGCAGAGCCAATGAACTGAGTAGATTTTAGGGTCATGAGGTCAAAGATCAAAGGGTCATATATGTATATGAGAAATTGCTTGTAATCACGATATTCTGAGAATCTGTCAATGGATTACAATTGAACTTGAATTCGAAAAATTTCTTCTGTTTTGGTTTGTAAAATTGCTCTATGACGGAGGCATCATTTTCGACTGCGCGCAGTCGAATCCATCTAGTTTAGTGTGGTCACACTTCTCGATGGCGTTGTGGCCCCATCAATGGTTGTTATTGTTTTACGGGCCCGTGGCAGGAGGGGGGGCCCAAGTTGAACGTGTGTTATGTCATGGTGGGGGAAAGGAGGATGACAGACGAGGTAGTACGTCAGATCAGGAGAAAAGGAGGAAGGAACATTAATGTTTTATAGTCATGACATACAAGTGTAGTCGAGATGACATTGATTTTGATGGTTATCATTATGGAATTTAAAAAATGTAAACCATATTATTATGTTTATAACTAGCAGGACCCGCGGAAATCCGCGGGATTCTAGAGGGGGGCGGGGGTGTAAATAGATATATGTATAGGGACTGTCTAAATTAAAACCACCAAGAACTTTATTTGCCATTTAGGCGTCCCGCCCGCTTCCTTTTTGGGGGCCGCCTCCTATTTATTAATTTTTTTAATTTTTTAAATTTTTTTTTAAAATTTTTTTTTTTTGAAAGAAAAAACACTGCTAAAATGGATGTATTTCTGATTTAAAAAAAAAAAAAGATTGTCGGCCGCCATCTTGAAAAATAGCCTAAATGTCAGGGAAAATGTACGGAGCGGCCATTTTTTAGCGGCCATTTTGAAAGAAAAAAAAAGGGCCTCCTTCCTATTTTTCAAAAAAACAGGACGCTAAACATGTTTGTTTTTTATTTGGCCTTATATAAAAATTAAAAAACGATCCAACTGTACCGGTAGTTATTCTATAAGCAACTGGAACTGCATAGAGTTCCGTAGTGTGGCGTACCGACTACGAAGAAATTAGGCTGCGTATTAATGGGAAAATGGTCCCTGCGTAGGTTATGCGTAGGCTGGCGTACAGGTTTGCTTATGGTTGCTTACTGTGTGGAAAGCTTTTACTGCTTTGTCGATCTGGCGTAGGGTAGCGTACTGTTGGGTAGGCATGTAGCGTAGTGTTGCGTAAGAAGGCGTACTTTCTGCGTCAAGTTTCTTCGCCGAAAGTACGCGAAAAAAATTAAACATGTTGAATTGTTTTCGTTCATCTTGCGTACCCCTTTCCGTCCCTCAGCATATATAACGTAGGCAAGCGTAGATGGTACGCAACACTACGCAACACTACGTATTGACCCAACGCCAATTAGTGACCTAAAAATATGCTCATCTGACCCTAATTAAACCCCTGAGCTTTCGGGGGGTTATGGCCCCTTGAAACCCGTGGACCCCACGCCTATATTATATATACACTCAACTTGCTGCGATCTGATCTCTCCCCCCCCCCCCCCCACTTTGAAGAACGTTTCTTGGAGCCTGCATGTAACATGCAAGAATGGTGCATGGTGATGCAGATTTTCTTTCTGCACCCCCCCCCCCCACCCGAACGATTTTACTCATTACGTAACTGTTTTGCAATGCATGAAGTCACATACTTCTGTCTGTTTGAGTACAATTCATAACCTTATTTAAAATTAATGCTTTCTTGTAATTTACTGTAGATATAAGACGATAATAGTCTCCGATGGCTGAGTAGACGTAGAGTCGTATAGTTTTGTAGCTGTATAGGTGGACAAAATTATGGCACTTCGGCCCGCACGCTGTTGTGTTGACGGGTTCTTCGATGGATGGATAGACGTATGTGTAGTTGTATAGTTGTACAAATATTGGCCTGCTTGGCCCCCCATACTTTTTGACTCTACACTCAGTCAAAGTCCACGCCGCGCGACAGCAGCAGCACTGCACTTAACTCCGGGTAGCTCCACCGGCGCCGCATGCGTGCGGCGCCGGTGTTGGAGCTTCCCGGAGTTACACTGCACTGTGTGTAATGTATGTGTGTTGACTGAAGGCAGCTTGCGACTGAACTGTCAGTCCAATGATTTTCTTGTGAAAACTTTCCTTTAAGAAATGATGATTAAAATTCAGTAAACATGGCCGTAATAATCACAAAATAAGCTTTGATTTCATACCTCCATTCACGAAAACTACATACAAATCGCGGCAATCATGATGGAAATAGGTCTCTAAGTTTGGACGTGGACGGGAAGCCCGTGTATCTCTCTGGCTTTGTGCTTGTGCAGCTACTACAAAGGATATCCTATACAAAGACGCTTTACTCGGGTAATCCCGACCCTGTGCATCGTGCATTTAATACGCAACCTAATGTGAGTGGATGGTCATCGGTCGTGTGTCTACGGATGTAATGTTGAATATCCATGAGGTATCTCTGTCGTCACGCATATCTTATGATGCATTATGCATATCGCGTCTGTTTTCGCCCTGGACGTCGACACGGAGGAGGACCTCGGGCGAAGTATAGCCAATTCCACAGAGTAGACTCTCCCGCGGACGATGGCACCGGGCACGGGTGCCCCGAGGGGAGGGTTCAGGAGGAGATAGCTGCACCAACTTCGGTCGGCGATCTCATTAAAAAACAATAGAATACAAAGGCTCGCAGAGACGTCGCGCCCTCCGCGGAGCCTTAGCATATTACTTATATAGAAGATAGATGTTTTTATTGTCTACATGTATGTCTCTTCACCAATTTCTTCATTTTTTAACAGACTGTGATTGTGAAATAGCACTTTGTTCTTATTTTTAAAAAGTGGCATATTTCGTTGAGCATGAGATATAAAGAGAGTGAAAGGGGTTGAGGGTAAAGAAGATGTGTGTTGAACTGGTAAAAAAGGATGAATTGATCAGTTGACTAAAAAGAAAACACGTAAACAAATTAAATTGGAAATCAAGTTTATTCATGAATCATTTTATGACAATTTTACATGATCAACAAGCTCATGATCCGAAAATTAAACAATTTACATTCTTCAAAGTAACACACAAAATGAATGAAACAAAAATTGTTAATTTATTCAACTTCCATCATTCTTTAATTCTGAATGTTCATGTTTTTCATGATGTACATATTAGGGGCATCTTCAAATACAAATAGCAATGATTGGATAAACTAAATTAATAATAGTAATAGTAAGTATAGTAAAAACATAAATATCATTCTTTTTGTTAAATCAATAAAACATATCAAAACATGACTTCTTTTTTTTAAACATTTCTATAAAAGACAATAATTATTATTGATAATAACATCATAATCTTAAAAAATACCCCGCCCCCCAAAAACAGATGACAGGCAGTCGGCATACATTGCATAAATATAACATGTTCATAAGAGATAAACAAAACACAAACAACATACAAAATGGAAAATTTATGTTTAACATCAAAATTATCGGGGCTTAGCTGATAAACGCCAGAAATAAAATTTGATGTCTTTATAGCATCCCTCAGCCCTTTCGCCACCTTGATAGGGTTAAGAAGACAGTAGCATGTATTTTGAAAAAAAGGAACTAGAAAGAGAGTAGGGATCAAGGGGAGTGAAGAATATATAGCACTAAAGAAAAAACATTTTTGAACAAGTTCAACTTTAAACCATTAATCAAACTGTTATTACACTATCCCACATAGATCTAGTTTATTTATTTTCATTTATCTCTCCACCCCTTGACACTGCCCCGCCCTCCCCTACCGTCTATATAAGCACCCCCCCCCCCCCCCCCCCCCCCCCCCGGAGCTCCCTCCCCCTCCTATGTACATGAGCTACGGCGCACGCGGCATCGTTGCATCGTAATCAAACGCGCCCTCTATGCGCATTCGCGGTGTAACGTTGCATTTTTCTTCAACTTGCAGAAATCGTACATTTCCCGAACTGACATACATACAGATGGAGAGCTCATGGTTGTCACATGCACACATGTGGCCTCTTGACCTCCCACTGAACTGGGAACGGTGAAAGCACGCGCGGTCACCAAACTGTAATTATGCTGGTATCAAACTCCACCCACATAGCTAGAGAACCTTCCTGATTGGTCACTAACTTTGATCAGCTCATTGCAGGGTGTGTCTTGGGTGTGAGTGTTACACACTTCCACATAATTTCATATGGCAATGATACATGCAGGGAGCTCTCTCCCTGACCATGTGTAAACATTTCATTGCAAAGGCATATATAAACACGTCACAGATCAAGCTATCTTCACAGCGTAACTTTGCAAGGTTAATCATGATATCAGATTCAGATGAGGAATAATAAGACATTTTTTATGTTGTTTATTACTGGTCTCTGTTTATCAGGATGACCCAATTTGTGCCATAGTCCGGCTCGGAATGCTCAGCCCGACAGTCTGAAGACCAGCAGGCGTTCTGAGCTACATCACTATTACAAATACTGTATTTTCACTTTTTCAGATTATTGTTAAACGAAACCGCCCGAATACTTTTAACGGTTAAACGTTTAGCACAAAAACCGTAATGACTCAGGCTTAGTATGTATGTTATTACCAAAGAAGAAAAAAAGCCAGTCAGTCACTCAATGGTGTCTGACAGGGAAGTCTAGCAAGTAAACAGGTTTCCTTGCATAATTTGAATATTAGGACACTGCTAACGTTTAAATTTCACAGATAGGACATACATAACATATTCATAACTCCTGGGTAGAGTGCGGAAAATGTAGATTAATGTCTTGCCAAAGGACATTAGTGCTGCAACAGGGATTTGAACCCTATATAACTTCACACAGGCACATTGCAGATTCTGTACCCAAGCTTTACCAATCAGTTTAATACCAGCTTTACACAAATCATGATCATTCTTAGAGCATCTATTACTTTAAAAGCTCCATGTATCTGACTGAATAATTTGGAAAGTCTTTTTTTAATGTCAATTAAGTCATTTTTTTTTGTTCACATTTTTATAGATTATTATTAAGAATTATGTTTTTAAACTTTGGTAATTGAACAAAGAAATATGTGTACGGTATATAAAATCCTAAGGCTACCAAACTTAGAAATGTATCTCTTGCACCCATATTGTTTGTATATTTTTAAAACCATTTTTGTGAAATTGAAGGAGAAGAAAGAAATACTTGTCATACACGCACATATGTATTTGAATTGATTGATGGATGAAAACCAATGTGTTATTCTTTCAGACCAATAGCATTGATACAACAGAGACACATGGAAGCTCTTCTACGCTGCCGTCTTCCAGCTCCCAGCCGTCTGTTTCACCGAACCAAAAGTCTCACTCATCATCAGTGAGTAGTGGATCTGTGGATAAGAGTAAATACGTATCTCCACCTCCGGCTTCATCGGGGGATCCAGCAAGCTTGCCAGGCACAGCAACAAATCCACTTGAAGCTACCCAGGTAACTATCGTATAATGCATACATTTTCAGGAGGACAAGAGGGGGTACTTAATAGATTCAGGATATATCCTGAATGGTGAATATGCTTTTATGTAATTGATAGTTTTCAGCAATCCTTAGTTTTGGGAAGTATAGTTTATATGTGCTTACTTTTATTGTGGAAACATATGCTCTTATCAGTCCTTTGAGATGTAATTTTATTAATATTTTACTGGTATGATCAAAGTATATGTGAGTACTTCACATTCAAATCTTCTGAAATTCCCATAAATCATGACTTCTTAATCCTTGAAATTGCAATTTATAGTGAGAGGTTTGATGCTTAGTTATCTTAGCTTTTAGATGGTATTATGGTGCATTAAATTTCTTCTTCTGGGACCCGTTTCACAAAGCCTTTTTTCAATGACAAATGACAAAAATCAGTGACAAATCTGTTGATAACCAATCAGAAACAAGGATTTCAGTAGCTTATAACAAAAACTGTCATTTGTCACTGAAGACAAGTTTTGTGAAATGCCCCCAGATGATGATAAATAAGCATCCATCTGTTTCTGTGGTCAATTTGTAGGAGAAGACGGTGCCATCGGGACTGCTGCCATCCGTTCCTAAAGAGATAGTTCCTGTAGATCTCCCGGTCGGTATGAGGGTTGAGGTGGTGGTTAGTGAAGTGGTGTCGCCCTCTATCTTCTGGATTCAACCAACACAATCTAGGATTGAAGCTCTGATGGAAGAGATCCGGTGAGATGTCAAGATTCATCGGAATCCAGTTTTGCTCATAGTTGCTACTCAGCATTCAAATTCACTCATATTTTGATCACTTCTTACTGGAACTGTTGAACATTTTCAAGTCTTTTCTTATGGTTGAATAGTACACCAATTCATTTCAGAATGTCAAAATAAGGAAAGATGAATGAGATTATGTCAAGCTAAGCAACTCTTATAAAGATATATTTCATTTACCCATTTGCCCAATGGATATAGAACTTTTTTTATATTTGTGTGTTTATTAAATTTTCAATCATATAAAAATTACATATTTACAAGTCATTGGTAATAATTAGACAAACAAACAAAAAAACAATATGTATAAGAACAAATAACAATACTGAAAGGACAAGAAAGTTATACAAAACCATTACAGTAAATTAGAACTTGATAAATGAATTGATTATCTGATTTCAACACCCATCTTTCAGGAAATATTACAGTAGTGTCGTGAAGCTGCCACCCCTTCAACCTAAGGTTGGAATGTACTGCTGCGCTTGCTTTACGAACGACGACTGCTGGTATCGAGCACGCATCATAGGTTTGTAAGATAGATAGCTTCTCTTCAGCTTAATCTCAATCCTCCCTGCTCCATACTCCTTAATCCATCCTTGTCCTCATCAGCTCGAGTTTGCCAAATATCCCTCTATTTTCAAACTCAAGATATTATACCAAAGCTCGACATTGTGTCTTCACCACAAAACTAGCTCGGACGGGCGCAAATTAACCTGCTATTTCCCAAATCTTCTGAGGATATTTTCTCGACCAAATATCCCGCTATTTGCAACTGCAGGCTTATGAAGATGCAAATTAATTGGTTATAGTTAAAATAGCGGGTTATTTCGCAAGCTGGAGCTGATGAAGACAGTCCTCATAGGTATATAAGTAGGATAAATAAAGTACATTAATGATGAATTGACAACTTTAAGTGGTTGTGGTTTTTTTTTCTTGAAAAGGTAGTAATTTTAACACCCCCTCCCCTTGTTTGTATAAAACCTAGATAAACATGTGTTAAATGAAGTGAACAGGTAATAACTTTATAGATCTTCTCCTCATTCCCAACACAAACAATAAAGCTTTATTCACACATGATGCCTCTAAAGTGTGCTTCACATCTCTGTACCTTAGAACACAGATCAAATGTATGCTTTGCTGCCTTTGTTGTACACAATTACTATTTTCACTTCCATAAACAAATATCTGCCACAGATTACTCCATCATGTATGAATGATGCTTTAGAACATTGCATGATTTATCTGAAAGAGATAACATTCTTCTTGATTTTTCCTCTCTAGCCATACACCTAAGTCCTACTTCAGTCTTGGAAGGAGTTGGTGTACATGTAGATGTGATTTACATTGATTACGGTAACAGGGAGCGCATCCCAGACTCCCGTCTCCGCCCTCTTCATCCTCGCTTCATGAGTGACTCCGCCCAGGCAGTCTGCTGCAAGCTAGCTAGAGTAAGTTAAAGTTATCACTTAAAATTAGCTTATCAGGCTTGATAATTACCAGATTTAAATCGGTTTCCCAATTTTTTTATTATTTTCCTGATTTTTTTTTTTTTCCCGATTTTACCCTTTTTCCCTTATTTTCCCATTTTCCCAATTTTTTCCCCCCAATTTTCTATCTCAAAAGGGGGGGAGGGGTATTTTGTTTGATGCCATTTTTTTTTCCTGAATCATTTTTTTATATTTATTTACTCAAGGTGGTTGGGGGAAAATAAAAACTTTTTTTTTTGTAGTGCTCACTATCACCCCTGTATTCGCTCATGCATTATGCATTTTAGAAGCCATCTGGAATAAGCTGGAATGTTTGTTATTTGCTATGGATCGCTAAAGACCAGTTATTTCATATATCTATATATTCCATATACCTATACAATTTGATTTGTTTATATGGTTCTGTGTCTTTAAACATGTACCTCTCTTGCTCCCCACCCCCTTCCTGAGGAAATTGGAATTAAAAAAACCAAACTATTAACCTATTAGCTGTGGCTTACCTTTTGAGTGTGAGGTGTGTTGTCTTTCAGTCTAACTGATATTTCTTGTGTCCGACATAGAAAGCAATATTGCAGTTACCTTGTAAATAACAAAGTGTGCATTCTTGTGGACAATGGGCGATGGCATAGAGAGCAGGCCTGATAATTACCCGATTTAAATCAGTTTCCCAATTTTATTTTATTTTCTGATTTTACCCTTATTTTCCTGATTTTACCCTTATTTTCCCTATTTTTCCCTATTTTTTCCCAATTTTCTTACTCAAAAGGGGGGAATGTTCTTAGATGCCATTTTTTTCCCCTGGATCCTGTTTTAAATTTGTTTACTCAAGGGGACGGTGGTCAGGGGGAAAAAAAACCTTAGTGCTCACTATCACCCGTGAGAAAGTGACCTTGATATGGTGTAATAATGTTCAGATCCATTGATTTGATTTCACCAGAAAATTGTTTCAAGAACGGAAGGTGTTTTCCAGCTGGCGTTAATGAGCACCAATATAAAATCGCTTCTTGCAAGTGATGCGGGCAAAATAATCTTCTTGAGCAATGAAAGCGTAGGTATTTTGCTATACATGTTCTTTGGTCCACTGGAAATGGTTCTTGGAAGAAAAAAACGGGGTGGGGGGGGGGTGGGTGCTTCATGCTACGATTGGACATGTTTCACTTTAGTGTACGCACGTTACTAGGATTTCATGTTTATTTTGGAGCATTTTACTATCAGCACTTGGCTCATATTGCCCCATTTTCTTTTTGTATCTTGTAAATTTGTGATGATGAATCACATTCCTTTTAATAGGACTTTGGAAGTAAATCTAGGTTTTGCTGACATTTTGAGAACAGTGAATTTTAGTATGTTTTGTTTTGGGATTTACTGCTATATAATTTGCCCTGGTTGCAAAATACCCATTTTCATTATGTGAATAAAATATGTCTCTACTTCTGTTGCAATAGTCTTCTTTCACCATGGTAACCTGATAAACATTAAAACAATTCTGACCAAATTTGGTTCCACTATGGATTGGCAAGGAAGGATGAAATAAATATGATAGACTTGGGGTTCTTACAGTAAAAGTTAAGATTCTCTAAAGTTTTTTTTACGTTAAGCCTAGTCTCTTAGATGAGACTTAACCCTATGTTAACTGGGGGGGGGGGGGGGGTCAATTTGACCCCGCTCCCTGTAGAAATTTCGCGACTACTCCGAAACCGCGGCAGATATAAAAAAAATCCTTTCACAACTTTTTTCTTTTGAGTCTTACGCATCTTTTAAAACTATTTTTTTTTTTAAATCGGACGTATAGTTACAAAGTCATGTGACCTTTTGTCTTCGCATGTCAGCCCGAAAATCGCTCATTTTTGTGATTTGTGTACAAAACATATGGAAATGTCATTTTTCCTAAAAAGAGATAAAACATTGATGATTTAGTCTTGTTTAAAGTTAAGGTGTTTGTTTTGGGGTCAAAATAGTTGGATTGTAGTTACAAATGAAATAAAACAACAAAAACAACAAAAACAATAAAATACATAAGTTAAAAAAACAATGAAATACAATGTTTTGTGTTGTATTATTATTCCAAATGGTCTAACAAATATATGTAGTGAAAAAGAATGCTTAAATATGAATAATGTATGATTGATGGGCAAAAATGTGAATTTTATTACCTTATTTGCATAAATTACGATAAATATGCAAATGAGTGCATTTTTCAAAAAATTGAAATTACCATAGTATTCTATACACTTGACTTGACATGTATGCAAATTTTCGCGGCGATCGGCAGTGAAACGGCTGAGATCTTAGGGGGGGGGGGGGGGGGGGGGTCAAATTGACCCCCCCCCCCCCCCAAGTAAAAACCTGGTTTGAAATAGCCCAGTTAAAATAGGGTTAAAACATTAAGGTTCTTGGTCTGCTCACTTACCACAGTGCCATTATAATAATTTACCCAAGTCTTTGACATCCAAGATAGATTAAGAATCCACTTTTCAAGGAAATGAGCATATCAATTTCTCTACCTCATGGTCCGTTAGAAAATAATTATGCAGGTGTTAAATCTCCCCCTCCTACTTTCTCATTCATCTTTAGAGTCTTCTTGTCATATACATACATATCAATATTTATATAGCGCCTTTACATGAACATGCTCAAGGCGCTTTACATTAATAAATAAAACAGAATAATTATTTTGCTCTCCAAGGGCACACATGTATTCTACCTTTTGAATTCTTCCATTTTCCTTTAAATTTTCTCTTTTGGGTGTTTGGATAACAGCATGAAGCTAACATACCATAGCAACTTGACTTGGAAACTACCTATTAATATTTATATCTGCTGTTGAATAACATTTTACGATGTTAGCTCTACTCACCAGTTAATATGGTTGATGTGTTCCTATGCAGACATTTATTATGGGTTTCAGTGTTCAATGATTTCAAATGCATGACATCTTAGTCTTTTTAAAACCGAGTAGCTTAAAAAAACAAAACATTCAGGACAAATGAGATTTTATGTAATACATAATTTCATATGAATTTCATTTAAATACTAATCATTCCTATAAAACCCCTATTTGATAAATGAGGCTTAGAATTTTCTAAACAGATAAGACTACATTAGATCACCAAGCATCAGCCTAGATTTGTCCCGGACAGGTTTTTCCTGTCAATAAGTATTGCGAAGCCAATGTACAAAAGCTCATTTAGGATTTTTTTAAAACACCATTATAGGTAACAAAGAGTTATAACTTGAAACACCCATGACATTATTTCTTTGTATTGATAATGGGTAAAATATTTGAGCAGAACCCATAATAAAAGTGTTGCATGGCATAAAAGTTGAGCTTTATTGTGCAATTAGCATGGACATTATCTTGGATAACCCTTGTTCTAGCTCAAAAAGTACACAACTTGCAAAGAGAGACAGAGATAGTGAAGGTCATTTTCCAGTGGACCAAACCTGTATTACTAACATCACAATTTTCCAAGTCAGTTACAATGTTCTTAACATTTGTTCTCGCATGCTGAAATGTGTTCCTGTATTACTTCTAACTACCTCGAAATGTTGCTGCATGTTTGAAGGTTTTATGATCTATTTAATGTGTTCTTTGTTGTGTTCCTTTGGTTTGCATTGCCTCAAAGCGCACACCTTTATTATCCTTATTCATTCTTTATTGAAAAGGAAACAGGAACAATTTTGCCAATATTTTCAATATACTACAGTCAAACCTGCTTTAGTGACCACATTGTTTATTTCCCTTTAAAATGTTTTCTCATTGAAACATGTACCAAAGAAACCAGTCTACTAATACCACTTTTTGTGTTTCACTCGGTTGGGTGCTATAGACAGGTTTGAATGTACAAGTGAAGCAACAGTCCTTATAAATGTGATCAGTAGTCAGAATATTTTCCCCCTTCATATTTTGACTTTAATCATGTCCTCCTTTCCCATTTCTTCTCTTTTCCCCCATTTATTAGAAATGTTAGGGCCTACTCATGTCTTCCTTACATTTGTATTCCATTTTGTGCATGTTTTCTTGTGCCTTGCAGCTAGATGTTGTTAAATTATATCAGCAAATATATCTCATAACTTACGTTCCATATTCAAATTTAGATTATTGGAAAGCTTTATTGCATGATTTACTTAAAAGAATAATCAGGTTATCTCCCTAATATTCAGAATACATACAGAATTTTCTCAATACAAAGTCATTGAATGTGTGCATCGTTTGTTTAAAGAGAAGGTTGAGTTCTGGAGAGAGGTGAAAAATAATTTGTGAGCGTTATCATTGTTATTATGCAAGTGTGGAAGAACATCAGAGAAAAAAATGTTCCCTGAAAAGCATGTCGCTCCAAATGCCTTTATATTCTAAATATGACAAGTAACAACTTAAAAATGAGGCCCGATCTGTATGCCACATATTTGTGTAGTCCCATATGCATCTTTCTGCGTACAGTGCTTACTTTTACCAAGACTAGTCCTTATCATTTTGATGATTCCAGAACCTTGCAGTACACACCAATACTTATATGCTACATGATCATTTTTTTTAATCGTTTCAACACCGTTTCTTTCACAATGCAATCGCATGACCAGAACTCAACTTTATCTTTAAGTACAGATGCCATTGATTCCATTTCTTACCTATTTAATAATTAATATATTTTCAAGAAGGTATGTATCTCAATCTCAATCAAAAGTAATGTTGTGTTTACTGGAGGAGTCACCATTTTGTTAAAATTTGGATTCTATTTTCTCATTCAGGTCAAGCCGACAGGGAAGGGGGTTAGCCACTGGACTACCGATGAAACAGAGTTCTTCACCCAATTGACGTTTGGACGTAAACTGACAGCCATAGTGGTTCGCCAGCCAGGCAGTAGTACCAGCAGCTTTGATCTACCGGCAGTGGACTTACTGTTTGATCACTACATCAATGAGAAGGAAACTGGACTAGTAAGGAATCGCTTTGTCACAATTGTTTTATTTTTTGTTAGCTGCTCGAGCAGAGGCCTCTATGACTGGTTTTCATCTTCTAGTATTCATTATTCTTTAGATTTGCTTGTGAAAACATGAAAGACAGCAAATGTAAATCTTTGAAATAAATCAGAGTTGTAGTATAGAACTTTCCCTGTTTACATAATGGTTTAAAATGTTAATATATCAATGGTGATTTGAAAGTGGAAGAATTAGAAGTCAAGAAATAATCAACAAGGACTTTTACTATCAGTATAAAGAGTGATCCAAATTTGCAGTGGGTTAAAGTTTCGATATTAAAGCTAAACGGTTCATGCTTTAATTGGTTTCGATTGGGGTTTTGTTACATTTAGGATTAGGTTCACGTTGAGTTAGGTTAGTGTTTAGTCCAGGGTTATATGTAAAAGTTCTTTGAATGTTAGACATTGACTGGGAGCAATGAAGCTGGTGCATATGACATACAATAAGTGGGACTCCCATTCCTTATTTGTTCCCTTTGTGGGACCATTTTATCTGTTGGTGATTCTAGTTGAAAATATTAATAATAATAATAATTATAGTGGGTTCTTGTATAGCACTCATGTTTGTCAGTTTTGACACTCCTGGCACTCCACAATTATTACCGCGGCTTTAGCACGGCTGCCATGATGGGGCTCTAGCATTTCCAGGAATGAATTCCTGCCAGTTACCCATTTACCTCGCCTGGGTGGAGTGTGGCAAATGGAAGATTTATGTTTTGCCACTTTGTTTTTCAAGCACTTTTTTCATAAGGGGACTATCTCAACAAGACCACCTTGATTCCATGTATAATGATTTGCATCGGTGCTGTATTTCTGATTTGTATGTGTATATGCTTTTATCAGAATTATTGAAATAAAAATGTACTTGAACTTGAAAAAAAAAATTGATCTTTCTTTTTTTATTACCAGGTGGATGTAAGCAAGTTGATGGTTAGTAAGAAGCGTGCATTACCAGACGATCAGTGTTCCACCACAGATTCCTACTACTCCCAGACAACACACACCACAGACAGTGATGTCTGCCAATCACCAAATGTTGCTGCCGCCACAGGTAAGATGAAGGAAGAGTTTGTACAAATACGCAGTTGTAAATTAGAAAAATTGATAATTGGTACATTATTAAAGATGTTTGCAAATGAGCCATTGTAGAATGGTGACTTGGTCATGAAAGCAATTTTTTCTTTAGTCCATACATGAGTATATGATAAATGGAAAAAGTGGGGTTTCCATTGAAGGAAGTATGTCCCATTTGCAGCCAACATCAAATTATGTCGAACTATGCAGTGTCCTAATATTCATATTATGCAAGGAAATCTGTTTACTTTCTAGACTTCACTGTCAGACACTATTGAGTGCCTGACTCAATACAGAAAAGGATACATGAGCATTTGTCTACGTCAATAACCCACTTCGTTTAATGGCCAAAATTAAACTGATTAAATCTTTGCGCAGCACTAAACGTACGACCAATCGGTACAAGATATTACTATATGGATTGCAATCACTAAAGCCGATTTGATTGAACAACTAATGGTTGTTATTTCCCCACTTACAGACATTTTCAAGTCCTTTCGTTTTGAGGGAAGTTCTAAATTAGTATTATCTTTCAGATGTCGTTGGAATTTAACCTCATCATATTTTAAACATAATAGTTAGTAGTTCTAATTTGCACCAAATGCAAATCTCATGAAAGCCACTGTGGAGTTCATTTAATTGGAATTTTCATGTGGCTATGACATCCTGAAAGAGGCCAGTTGGCTTGATAGAAGACAAGTAATTGATTGATGGTCTTTATTCCCTGGCTGACTATGTATAGTTAAGGATAAAAGTAATGTTTTTTTTAATGTAAGAAGATTGGACATCTGTAGTGGTGTATGCTTAATGAAATATAACCGTCCCAACATATTAAATGAAGACTGTCCTGCTAATAGAGTCTTGATTGAGTATAGGTGTATTGAAGTGGTGATTATGTCATGCAAATGAAAAATATAAAGAGTTTATAATGTTTTTACCATCTTTAATTTTTCTGAAGATGTCTCTCAGTCTGTGACACTTACTCCATCACAAGAACAAGGCAAGGACCAGGGACATGAAGCAGGACAGCAAGAAAGAAAAGAAAGCGGATCGTCTAGTGGTAAAAAGAAGAAGAAGAAGAAGACCAAGAGATCCAAGAGACACCATGATCCTGAGCTATCAACAGAAGACACTGATGTTCCATACGAAGAGGGCAGAGATGCTAGACAACTTGCCAAGGAGGAGCTGAGGAAGGAGAGTAGTACCTCCGATACACCTGTCTATGAGAGCGAGTACACCACGGAGAAGAGGGTTCCAGGTCTTTGCAGGACACCCGAGACCAGCTGTACTGATTCACCCGCAGGAAAGGCATCATCGGTTGTCATGACAAAAGGACAGACAACTCCCCTTGGACACCATGATAATGTGATGGATGGAGGGACACAGGAGATTGAGAAGGACAGTCACGATCAGCAGGTTAGCTGCGGGTCAGAGAGTGCAAGGAGCAATAGCCCTAATTCTACCAGCGGTGTGTCCTCAGCTAGGAGTTTAACCTTTGTGCCTCAGAAGAACCTCAGCGACACTTCCAGACCCGGTCTTATCACTCTCAATAAGCTGCAAGGAGAATCCAATATCCCCAGCTCTAAGCAAATGAACATTAAAAAAGGAAATGACAAACCATTAGTAGTTGAAACAGCCAAAGATCACAGCAATAAGACAGCAATGTGCATAGCTTCTTCTGCTGAAAATGACCATCTCACAGACCTAACCGATCAGTTCTTTACATGCGCTGAAGATGCGAGTGAGGCAGACAGCACGGATCGAGAAGTCGCCAAACCAAAGTCCGACGGTCATCCGCAATCGTCCCCTGCCATCTCCAAGGTGGATGTTATTGGTCAGAAGTATGTACCACAGAGAACTCTGCGAGATGGAGAGCAGATCCAGTTTGCCATGTCTCACGTTGTTTCTCCTCTAGATTTCTACATCCATCTTATCACACCAGATGCCCAGAAGATGGACTACCTGCTTGATGAACTCAACTCGGTCTACTCGGACATAGAGAGTGCGGGTGTTTACAGACCACCCATCTCCTGGCTGTCAATCAGAGCCGTCTGTTGTGGCAAGTTTGGTGAGGACAACAGGTGGTACAGAGGTGTGGTGAAGGACATCAAGGGTGTGAGGGGAGTAGACGATGGAAGACATGGACTGGTCAAGTATGTAGACTTTGGTAATGAGGAATGGATTCCAGAAAGCGCGTTGTATCCTCTAGAGAATTACTTCTGCAGCCTTGCTCCTCTGGCTTTCAAGTGTGGACTGGCAAGGATTAACCCTCCAATGACTGATGGAACGGAACAGACCAGCAAAGACAACAAAGGTAATGGCTCAAGATGTAGTTCCAAGATTCTCGTTTTATTGTCCATAATAATACAGAAATTTGTTTCCTATTGGTGTTACATCCAATACAAATATAGGTATAAACATGATTTTGCCTGCTGAGAGCTGAAAGGGAATTAAAGCCCCACTGCACTACTTACAGCTACTTGCGCCCTCTTTATAGCAAACAAGGCCTAATTGGTGACCGCTGGTCCCCCATGATCCACTTTTTCTTATGTTAATTGAGAGCTAATTTAATGATATAACCACCTGTCAGTGACCTTGCAGGGTGGTCTAATCCTTCCTGTAAACTAGTACAGATGGGGCTTTAAAGGAAAGTCATGTGTAAATGTTGTTGTTTTTATTGGAATGACTTTTTGTAGATGAGAGTTCTACCGACTGTGCATCTGATGAAGAGACTTCGGCAAAGATACATACAACTTTCTCAAGTTAGCTCATTGATGGCTGACAGATGATGTCACAAGGGGAATGAGATCTGGAGGTTTTTGGGGTGGAGTTTAGCAAGTTTAAAAAACAAATATTTAATCAAATATTTGAACATATATGAAACGAATTCAGAAGTTTACATATCAAAATATGAGATGTATGCAGGACTGCACACCAACAGGAATACACTTGTATTTCGATGTCATGGGCCCTTCAATTCCTTGAAATGCTGGAGCGCTGTGATGGTAGCTGCTGTAGGCTAAAGCCGGGGTAATAATTAGTGCGCCTCAGAATAAAATTTCTAGATAGACTGCGCTATAGAAATGCCTATTATTATTATTTGTCATCATGATGACAGGTATATCTGATGATTTTTGGGATGATTTGATTGTACAGGTACCTCAGCCAAGTGGTCAGAGGATTGCAAACGATCCCTGATTGATATGAGTGAGTTTGAGAAGCTGCTTACTGGACGGGTGATTCATGTAGGAGGAAAACAGAAGTAAGTAATCAAACTGGTCTGAAAGTCTTTATTAATATTTTGTTTTTTTGATGGGAAGTACTCATATTTATGATGTAGATGATTATTATGATAGCAACAGTGAAAACAATATCAACAACAATGATGATAAGATAACAACTAGACTATGTAGAACAGTAGAAGTTATCAAATATTTGGTCCCCTCCCCCCCCCCCCCCCTCCTATTCTTGAATGAAATCCATGGTTGCCTGAAAGTGCAACCAGTGTTGATGTGGGAGAGAGTTTTATTCTGGGGTTTTCATAGTCCTTTCCACAGGTGGTCACTTGAAAACTGTTAAGTACTTTATGTTAAATCAGATTGTCAGTTTTGTTTCAGTGTTTATATTGTTGTATTTGGTGCCATATGAATACAAAAAATGTTATTGTTATTTCTGGGTTTTTATGCTCACATATGAAAGCAAATAAACTCTCTTAATGAAACCCCCTGAATGTCTATTACACCAGCTTGAAATTGATTGAACCAATGGTTCACTGTTTGATATTCTGTATAGGGATTGTACATGGCTTGAAGTGAGAGACAACACAGAGGGAGAAGGGGTGTGTCTAAACCAAAGACTTGTTGATCAAGGATTGGCTTCTTCATCTTACTACAAGAAGCAACCTCTTCAGGAACAGGGTAAGTTCTTTTGACTGAGGGTGCGTTTATCATCTTTTGCCTTTCAGAAACAGCATTTCTATACATACATATCGAACCCCACTATAGGAACGTGATTTGCGGGATGCCACGTTTATTTCGGCGTTTATAAAGGCCTTGTCTCTGCTCAACTACTTTGCGCCCTTGACCTGGGGAGCAGAGAGTTGCTCGGAGGTCAACTAGGGCACAGCACATGGCGCACTATTTCTCTGAACCGGAAATTAACCTGGGAAGGTCCGATCTCTCAGAAACATGATTCTGGCTCATTCTCACATTCAAAACGCACTTTTTTTGGCATTTCAATATACCCATATATCTAAAGATGTTTGAAAACAGGCTTGCGTTTATCACCATGCAAATTTGCCTGAAATGCGTTCGAAAACGCTTATTTTAGGCCAGAAAAGGGATGAGAAATGCACCCTAAGCCATGGGCATCAAGTATCTGCTGTTGTTTTGCTGAGGCTGACGGTGCTTCAAGAATAACTGATGTAAATACTTTTGAATGTAGGAATGGAAGTAAGAAGATCTTGTACCTGTCAAGTTCTTGCCTGCACAGCTGATGAAATATTATTTTGCATTTGTTTGTTTAATATCTGACACCCACATTTACCATCTGTGGAAACAGTTCCTTCACAGAATATGAAGAGAGCAAACACATGTAATTCAGCCTCTAGAGGTAATCCAATCTTAAAGGCATCGTTTAACAATGTTAAATATGAGATGCATGGCCCTACGTGTTATCAGTGTCTGTGATATGGTGTAATAATGAAGCCCTAAAAAAGTTGCACTTCAAAATGATCATTAAAGGGATAGATGAGTTCTGTTTTCAGACCGCAAATGCCTTCAAAGTGCATGGTTATTACTCTTATTCTTATGTATGACATTTCTAGTGTCCTTTTAGAACCTAAAATTGCTATGAAGGTAATTTTAGACCCCAAAATGTGTGAAATTTAGCCAATAGGAGCATACCAATTCAGCTCTACTTTAAAAAACACACGGTGAACGTTAATTAATTATTAAATTAAAAATAACAATACATGGGTCAGCTGGTTGTGCATAATATAAGCAACACGAAAATGCCAACAAAAAAGCCAACATCGGCATTGGCTGAAATACGACGTAAAAGCCGTTATTTCGTTTTTTTCAACGGTTTTTTCAAATTTTTCAAAATACCTAATATTTGTGGTGGTACACAAGTATTAGAAATCATTAAATTTCAGCCGTCTCTGAACCGATTTTGATCAAACAAAGATGATTTTGTCATTTAAATATTATGTTCTTTCAAATTTGACACTCAGTTTTTCATTATCTCACAACAAAATTATTTTGTGTAGCGCCCGCTGCAACAGAACTCAACTATCCCTTTAAGTGCTTCAAAAAAGTAAAAATCTTTGAGTGACCGGTTTTACCATACTCATTTCCCCCAATAGAGTGTACTTATAAAAACCGTTGGGAAAACGAAACATGACAGGCGATCGGCTAGTGAAAGTCACGGGATTCCTGACTGACCTAAAGGTTTATAATTATGAATGCAGCATGAGCTAAATCCAGGATTATTTTAGAATCTGAGGCAAAGTTGCCCAATCCCTTTAAATTCTGAATGATTAAGATGATTCCAATTGTCTGTCTGCTAGATGCTATCCAGCACGAACCATCCCCCTCAGACTGCCCTGACCCTAAGGATGAGCCTGAAGGTGGACGAAGGCCAGGGATGACCGACACCACTGAGGGTCCATCCAAGGAAGAGGAAGTGATCATCGATCATTGGAATCCCATGGTACAACACTTCAGCTCAGAGACAAACAGCTATGGAGTAGACATGGATGATCCAGGAGTAGCTACCACTGGAATGAGTGAGGACCCCTTTTCTCCTCTGAGTCGGGCCTGATAATTACCCGATTTAAATCGGCTTCCTAATTATTATTTATTTTTTTATTTTTTTCCCAAATTTTTTTTTCTTCTCACAATTTTTAATTTCTTTTTTTTCTGATTTTATTCCTTTTTTCCTGATTTTCCCCTTATTTTCCCTTTTTTTTCCCAAATCATTTTTTTTTTTTTCTTAAGGGGAGGGGTGTGGGTTTTTTTAATGCGCACTATCACCCCTTTCTACACTATCTTGTTTGATGTATTGGTAAACCCCTCCTTGGCAAAATTCTCTATTAGTGTTGACAGATTCACTAAACTTGGTATTTTGGCATACATTTTGCAAGACGTGAATTAGTGTTACATGAGCTGGACTTTCACAATTACAGGCCGTATCCATTGAATGCAGGAGTTTAAAGACTAGAAAATTGTGGGCAAAAAATTGCATTGGATGATTTCTTATACATTTACTTTGTCTTTTCATGAATATAACTACTCAGTAAAGTTTTTCAAAACTGAAGTGTCTGGTATTTTTTTTGTAGTTGTGTCTATGTTTGCCCAAAATATACAGTTTGAAAGACTTTAAGTCTGTTTCCATGTCAAATTTGCCCTTCAGCCTAGCAACATTAAGATCCCTAGACTCCAAACTGACTTTGTACAAGGAAAACTGATTTCTACATAAAAATTGATAGTATTTAAGTCTTTTTGTATATCAGTAGATCTGAAATATAAATATTCTTGTCTTCATGATATAAGTAGCATTATGAGCTCACATTCATGAAGTAAATAACTTTTCAGTCAGTATTTTGAAAACGGAATTGTAATCAGCTATTGTTCATTTTGAAGCCACATCAAAACCACAGGAAATTGTGTAGAGTGTTCGCCTGAAGGGAAAACAATCATGTAATACCAGTTGAAAGTGGTATCAGGACCTGTTTCATAAAACTGTTGCAAGCCACTGAAATCATGGCATCTGATCAGAGGCTGAGATCAGAATTTGTCATAGAAATCTGCCATTTGTTATTGATAAGAAGTTTAATGTAACCGGTCCCAGTACCATCTTTATCTAGCATATAGTTTCTTTCTTAAATTGTCCATTACAGAATCTACCATTGAAGGGAGAGTGTGCAAATATTATGCAGCGGGAAGACGTTGCTATAAAGGAGTGACCTGTCCCTTTGAGCACCCAAGGCGTGGTAAGACAAGTTTGGAATGCAAGAGATGCATGAGATAATCAATAACATGCTTTGCTTTGGGTTTTGAAGTTTTTCAAATGCATGTATATATTTTTTATTATTAACCGTGTCAGACATCTGAACAGTGGTTTTACAAAATCATATTACCCTCTCATAAAAAAAGCCTATGGACTTTACGTGTTAAAAAAAACTGTAAATATTGTCTCATATTGACCGCACCGTATTTTGTCATTTTCATTGCGCATCTATTATGCATATGAGAACATGCGCACTTTGCGCGCACTCTATTGTGACGTATTAATCACACCAAATTAGGCACACTGTTTGCAGTGTATCAACAATTTAGTCAAGCACTGGATGCACAGTGCTGGTTTGACAAATATTTTTCAGTTTTTTGAGATTGTCATGGTTGATTTATGTATTTGCTCTAGATGTCTGATTTAGATAACAATAAAAATATTGACTGGCTTAACTTTCGGGAGATACAACATATATTGCCCTCACACGACCCATATTGCCCTCGTCTTTTTACTCGGGGCAATATGAGTCTAGTTTGGGTGATATGGTATCTCCCTCAAGGCTAGTTAATATTTTAGAAATATGCTTTGCTTTGGGTTTTGAAGTTTTCAAGTGCATGCCCATGTGTTCTCTGCCCTTTGCCTCCACTTTTGCCTGCACGTGTTGACTAACGTTTACGGTAACTTTATTTTCAAATGCATGCATATATTTCCTTTTATTTTGACTTCCAAGATAATATCCCTGATTAGCTAAAGTTAATTGTGAGATAATTTCACCAAATATTAAAGACAGTAAGACACTGGCAAGGCATGTGCCTATTAGTAGACTACATGTGTAAAAATTATAATTGAGGAAAAAAATGTTGAGATTTTTTGCTTTGAGTCTAGGTATGTAATGAGTGAAGTCAATAAATTTGACACTCTTTTCAGTCACTTCAAGATATCCCCTAAAGATAAGTTTCTTATCTCCTGCTCAAACAAATTTCATAATATGTGATATTTGATATATGTGTTGTGTAGATGACTTCCATCGGCTTTGATCATGATAGCAAGGGTAGTGAAATGGGAAGGTTGTTTGAAAGAAAATTTCCTGTGGGGATGCTGAAAATTTAATTTGGTTTTAAAAAAAAGGGGGGGGGGGGGGCCTCGGTTATCTTTTTATAGTTTGTTCTTTGTAGATTTTTTTAAACAGTTTTGTTTAGTGAATAACATTTATTTCATGGAGTTATATTCAAAATCTATTAATCGCATGCTACATCTAACTTTTCTTTATACAGCTAGCACATTTGAAGACATTGACCAGCTATCCCCTCCCATCCTGCATGATTGGAATCACTCTACCCAAGACCCTCCCCATGTATTAATGCCCCCTCACTCAGGCCCTGGCAAAATCATTCTCCACCCTACCCACCAACAATCCCCTCCACCCTTCCCTCAGTCCCCCTCCCTCTCACCACCATTTCCCTCCCTTCTATGACCACCCTTCTCCTCATTCCCCTCCCTCCTACCAGCAGTCCCCTCCCTCCCATCATTTCCCCCCCTGTCTCCCATTATCTGCCCCCTCCCAGTCATAGGCTTACACGTAGGTCCCTGGACCCCAAACACCTTGATCACTATGACCAACCTTTCATGTCTCCCCCTGACGCGAGCCATTACCTTTTACCTTGTCCACCTGTCTTTCCCAGGGCCCCATCACCCCAAGGGGTACCATTCCCAGACCACATCGTCCTGGCTAAACTCATTAAAAGGTCACCTCCCGTACAAATATGATCTACCAGTGTTTCAGTTTGCTAGGGAGAAACCTAGGCATGTTGGGGGCAAGTGGTTTCTGATGCCTTCTAATAATAATAATAACAATTTCCCACCGATGCTTACACCTAGAGATCATGTCTTTCCATCTTATCCACAAGGTGGTCATTGCCGTTCTGGCCCATCATACCATCTTTTCTAGAGAAAGCTAAGATAAGATATTAGGAAAAAAAAAATTCCTTTCCATTTTGACCTATAATTTTCAAATAACTGTGACATTGTAAAAATGGCTGAATTGCCGTTTGGTCTACCAAGCAGGTCGTCTACTACTCAATTAGTCTATTCCCGTATGTTCTATACCCCAGTCTGTCTACTATCTAATATGGTCTAATAATCTTTTGGTCTTCTTACCATTTGGTCTAATGGCTATTTATGGTAATATTAATTGCGTCTAATTTCCACATGGTGTAATCTCTGATTAGCCTACTACCTATTTGGTCTACTGTTCATTTAGTCTAATAACCAGTTAGTCTAATTCCTAGTTTGTTTAATGCTCATTTTGTCTACCATTCATAAGGTCTAAAAATCATTTGATGTTTATTAATATCTGTGAGTGAATGATTATTATACCACATGGATAGTAGACAAAGTGGGCATGAGACAAACTGGAAATTAGGCTAAATAGGCAATAGAACAAATGGGTATAAGACTTATTGTAGATTAGACCAAATGGAAATTAGGCCAGAGCTTCAATTAGCCTACATGGTCATTAGACCAAATGATAAGTAGACCAAATGATTATAAAACCATGTGGATAGTAGACAGAATGGGTGTAGACCATATGGGAATAGACGGACTACTTGAGGACCAAACAGCAATAAACCTTTAAACATATTTTAGGGTACCAAAGAGATGTAGCTATGTTAAAAAATTGTTTGCAGGAACATGCATACTTCTTTAATGCTTCTTTATGATTTGACTTTAATTGTGGCGCAAAATTAATTTACAAATTTCACTTTTCTAATAAGCGATCATGCCAAACCATGAATTTGATTTGATCTGATAATATACACTTTTTGTGGGTGTTTCGTAAATATTCTGCCTTCAGCCTTGGCAAGAACTGGGGGGGGGGTGGTACTCAAAACTGTCCTGGATGCAAGCAAGGTAGCACAACTCCCCTCCTAATACTCTGATGGGTTTCTTTTAGCTGTTCTGAGTACCAAAAAGGTTAGACCCCCCCCCCCCATACTCCTCTAAAGGGGTCTCTCACAGCAGTCCAGTGTGCAAATGAGTTGAAAAACGGACCAAAACACCTCTTCAAACCATCTCCCCTCTACACCACCCCTCTCCTGTGTTACTCTCCTGGATGCCAGCAGGGTAGCAAGTTTGCAGTTTTGCTCCAGTCTGGTATCCAGGTAATTGTTTTGTGTTGTGATTTGTGATTTTAACATTTTTTGCATGCTTTCTTTGCTTTGCTTTTTCTATTGCTGTGTAGCCAATAATG